>LBNU01011050.1:10673-31377 GCA_014162995.1 Artemisia annua
ATCCGCGGATGCTTAGCCGATAATCAAGCCACGCATATATAAAGTCAAATACGGGAACTTGCAAACTCTTAGAAAGAATTTGCGTTAGCTCCTAGTGTAAAAGACTAGCGAAAGCTCTTCAAGCCATGCATGTTAAAAGTCAAGTACGGGAGCCGACAAAAGAGTAGCTCCTTGTGTACAAAACTAGCAAAAGATTTTATGATCATCATTGGTTAAGGGAACAAGCTAGGGCTCAACACGCCCCGATCAAGTCAAAATTTTATTCCTACTCTCGCGAGCTGGAAAGTCAACAAGGTGTCAAAACTCTTATTATATTTTTGCACTTTTTCAACATTTTCACATTTTTTTTGTGCTTTTTCACTTTTTCACATTTTTTTTTGTGCTTTTTCACTTCATTTTCATCATTTTTTCTTTGAAAACCTTATGTGAAATTATGTGAAATTACAAGCTATTGCACTTGACGCTCCAGAAAACCTTATGTGAAATTACACGTCACGCTATACTTCATATAGGCCGTCACGTGTTACCATAAAAGAGACAGCCCAGAAGACAATTACAAGAGACGGCGTCAAGAAGCTGGTTTGGGCGAAAAGAAACCCTAATGACGGCGAGATGACGGCGTCAGGACCCGTAAGCTGACGCCGTCACCTTTGTAACTCTATATATAGTTTTGGATTTTTTATTCATTAGTGTGGAAATTTTGTGCAACAAACCCTAGCCGAATTTTACAGCTTTTGTAAGGGTTTCATACCCTTCTTTCATCCATGTTCAATTAAACATAAGTTAATCTTTTAATCATTCAATATGTCTATGTGTTGTTTGATTATCTTTTATGCTTGTCTTTCTTTTAACATGCTAGCTTAGGTTTTTTAGTGTTTGCTTAGATCTAATGAAACCTAGCTATTAATTATTGATTGTTGGTTTGTTTGATTGAATTGGGTGATTGATTTCGCGTTAGGCTCGAGAAAACTGGTCGACCTCCTATATGGTACTGGCTTGAACGTCTTGAGAAACTGGTGTGTGCTTATTCACACACCTTTTTCTGGCCAAATTAAGACCAAAACAGACACAAACTAACCATAATTGCCAAAGATATTGTGTTTTTGTGTTTGTGATCGTGCAGGAACGGATATTTCAGAAATTGGCATAAAACAGGCCAAAAAGGACAAAAACGAGCACGAGTTTGGAAAATGTGTCAAAAGCCAAAGCCGGGGAAGCAAATTACCATTTTTGAGCTCAGATTGTCAAAACACACCTTGTGGAATCACAGAATGCCAGAAATAGTCCTTGGAGTAAAAGTTTGCAAAATTGGCAGAAATGGTCCCTCAAGTTTAAAAATTGACTGAAATGGCCCCTGAGCATTTGTTTTGGAAGAAAAGTCAACAATGGTCCTTGGGAATTCACAAGTTGTCATGATTGGTCCCTGGGTGAAAAGTTTGAAGAATTTACAAGTTTGGTCCCTACACATTGAAATTTGGCAGTTTTAGTCCCTGGACAATTAAAATTGGAAAATAACATTTATGGTACTTGGGTTATTCAACTTGGCAAGAATGGTCCTTATGGTAACTTTGGAAAAGTTGCATTTTCAGTCTCTTAATTTTTGGCAAAATACAACTTTGGTCCTTGTAATACTATTAAACCAAACGGACCCTTTGTGTTATTATAAACCCAAAACAAACCACAGGCCCAACTCTTTTTCCCTGGCCCAAAACAACCCAACCCCCTTTATTAATAAACCGGGGTCAACTCCCCAAGTCAAACCCATCCTCTTCCCTCCAAAACCACCTACAAATACCACCCTGGTATTCCCACTTGCCCCCCACCTTCACCATCACATCCCACCGCCCAACCCACCAAATTGCACTCCCAAACAACCACAATAAATGCCACCACCCCCCTCTTGTTAGTTATCAGACAATTGGTACTAAACAAATTTTCCCGCCAAAATGAGTTTGAAGGCTAGGATTAATCCTAGTGATCCAATGGCCAAGATTATTGCTGGGAAAGCTCAAGTGGGACCCACAAGACCCTAAAACTCACTTATAAAAGAAGAAGAAGCAGAGAAGACGAAGTGTAGTTTTTTTAAGCATTTTTAGCTTAAGTCGAATTAATTGTAACCTTTCATTTTCCAGTTAAACCTTAGCTTGTAACTTGTTTCTTTCAGTTAATATCAAGTTTCAGTTCATAATTTCAAGTGTTTTTTTTTACCATTTTCAGTTTCCTTGTAATTTTCAAGTTTTAGCAAAATTATGGTATAAGCTCTTTTATAATTAACAATGTTCCACAAGCTCATATAAGCTCTAAGTAATCTATAGGAAACATAAAAAAAGAAAGAAAATCATAAACAAACAACAGGGTACCCTTGCATTTGACTGGAAAGCTATAGAAGTTGCCAATAATGGAATGGCAAGATGGATTTTTACCTAGCTTATCTCTGATAAGCTAGGAGCTTGTAGAGGAGCTCGTAGAGTAGCTCCTCGAGCCATTTAGACCTTGTTTTGAGCAAAGGTCCATTGTAAGATCCAATTTTTAATTTTTAGTTAATTAATTTAATTTAGTGATATTACTGTAGAGTAGCTTGATCTTGTGTAGCTTAGTGTTATTAGGTTTATGTAATATAGTTGAGTTAAGTATAACCAACTATATGCTTGTTTGTGTACTTGATCTCTATTTCCTAAGTTTCATTTGTTTACACTGTCAATTTAGCATAACTTGAGTTCTTGGGTATATGATGTTAATATTGGTGATACTATGCCTAAATGAACTTACTCTATCATATTATGATATTGTGGACTGGATTTATGTATTAAAACAGTGAAAAGCTTTGAAAATCTCTCATAACTGAGTTTTAAGGGGGTGTTTGGATTTTATGGGTTAACTGTGTTTGGCTTGGTTTCAGTGGTTTCAATTACTTTAGACATATCATATAGGACTCATTTAGGCTAGTAATACCATAAAAACCAGTGATTGTTCATAAAAATGTCAAAATCTCATTGTTACTCTTGTTATTGCTTAACTGTCATAGATTAGGTTCCAAGTTCTCATCATTTAATTGCATTTTTTGTTAACATAGCATAATTTAGCATCATTTTAGGTTATTAACACATTTTCAGTCAAATAGGGTAGATCAAAGTTCATCAAAGTCAACATAAGCATAAAAAAGAAAAAGTCAAAAAATTTCCAAACAGCAGAAAAAGTTTTTGAATTTTCATTTCCTGAATTTGAACCAAATCTCGTAAAATTTTGGGGTAATGTACTCTTATATATTTTTTACTTAGTGGTATTTTTATTTTAATTTTTAGATTTTTTTATAGGGCTAAATCAACCATTTTGGGCTGCAAAAATGAGTTTTTAACAGCAGAAAAAGTTTTTGAATTTTCATTTCCTCAATTTTCAACCAAATCTTGTAAGATTTTGGAATAATGTACTCTTATACATTTTTTACTTAGTGGTATTTTTATTTTAATTTTTAGATTTTTTTTCCAAGGTCTTAAGCCCTTTTTCGGGCTGCAAAAATCGATTTTCACAGAAAAGTCATAAAAATCAATTTAGATTTTGAACTGAGCTCTTGTGTGTTTCTGTGGTTAAATTTGGTTGTAACATGTCACTTTAGGTTCATATAGTTCAATTTAACCATAAAACCTTAGGTCTTTCTCACAAAAGTCAAACTCTCTTTTTAATCTCATTCTCAGTTTCACTGTCAAGAATTTTGAGTTCAATAATCATTCATACAGGTTAACAAGTAGTTGTAGTTGCTTATTTTAGTCTCATGGTAGCTTATTATTACATCTTTAGTCCATAGAATCAGATCAAAAGTCATTAAAGTCAAACTTCTGCATAAACTCAAAAAAGTCAACAAAGTCACAACTGCTAAAATGGGAAAATTTTCTAGGTGATGCACAGGGTTTATTAGGAATCGAAAATACAAAATTCTTGTTGTTTTGTGTTCTTTGGTTGCTTGTGAACCTGAATCAAAAGGAAAATCTAATTTTGAAACTCATTTGCTCATAAAAAATTGGCCTTAAAGTTGCCTGTTTGGCCATTTGCTTGCCCTGCACCACCAGTTTGACCCGTTTTTCTTAAGGCCATATTTTGTTCAGTCTTTGATCAATTTTCTTGATTTTTGGTGATTTGTGTAGCTACTTATGCTGTCTTGTCAGATTTATCTTTTGTTTGACCTTATTTGCTTATTTGATAGCTTATTTTACCCCTTTTAGTTGCCCACTTGGCCCTTGTTTCTGTTGTTCATCAGTGTATTGAGCTTGTTGATTTCTTTGTGATCCTAGGTTGTTAACTATTGTTTTTAGCTTGTTAAGTGTTGCTGAGATTGTGTCTACTTGTTTTTGCTTTTGGCTTGTGCTTATGTGCCTACTTGATTAACTGCTTATTTCCATTTAGCTCACTTAACTCATTATTTCACCACTGTTGAAAGATATAAGCTTGTATAATCTTGTGAGTTTTGTAAATTAAGCTTGTTTAACTGTTTCAAGGGCAATTTGAACTTGTTCATTGAATTTAAGCTCATTAGGGTCCCTTGTGAGCTTTTGAAGCTTCTAAGTATACACTGAATGATTGCATCATCAGTGTGCTATAAGCTTATATTCCTAGCCTTTTCAGTGTGCTTTTTCAATCCTTTCAGCTTGTTTTGTGTGCATCTCATTTGGTTATAGCTTGTATTGTCCTTGGTTCTCACTGAGTAGCTTATTTAATAGCTTTTTCAATTCAAAAATTTCACTTTTCAAGTAAAAAGCTCACTGTTGAGCTTATAAGCTCACACATAGCTTATTTTTGAGTTTCACAAAAGTTGTTTTCACAAAAGTTTGTTGTTTTTAGCTGTTTAATAGTTTTGTAAAAAGAAAATCAGAAAATCATCAATTTAAAAAAAGTGATAGCTTCTATTTAAGCCATTTGGCTTATTTCTCTGCTTTTTCAATAAGCACTTGTTAGTTTTTATATTTTTCTTAAGTTCCTGTCACCTTTTGGAATTTTTCACTATTCATTTAGTATTTATAATAATTAATATTAGTTTAATTAGTTTTAATTAAAACATCAAAAATAAAATCCCTTACTGCTTATTTTTAATCACTAGCACCTTTTTATATTTTTCCTAGCTTTTATAAATTATAAAATATTTTTAGAAAAAGTTTCATAATTTTTACTATTCATTTCCTAATTTTTATAATTAATTTAGTTTAAATAGCTTTTAATTAATAATTAAGTAAATAATTTCTAAAATAGTTTATTTTATTTTTTATAAACTTTTTATAATTTTTTAGGATTCTTGTGATGGTTAATTAGTTTTATAAAACATTTCATAATTTTCTAAGTCACTTTAGTATTTTTAGTAATTTAAATTAGTTTTAATTAGTTATTAAATAGTTTTAATTAATATTAAATAATAAAAAATTCAAAAAAATAATTTTCCTTTTTATAAATTTTCTTTTAATATTAAGTTTATAAAAAAAAAGCCATTTTCACCCCCATAGGATTAATTGTGCTTTATTTTCCCTTTTTCCTGTACGCGTTTACGTTTGATTTAGATTTAATTACGTTTTAGGTTTATCTGATTTTCAGTAATTGTTAATATTGCTCATCTGTCTTATTTCCATTTATATCTGCTTAGTGTAATCAATCCCAATCATTTTCTTGTTACTTTCTCCAAATCACTGTATCCCATAAACGTTCAAAAATACAATTTCAATCCTCGCTGGGACATAACGACCCGGGAAAACACTGTGCTTACACCGGATCATAAATTGATCACTTCTCACTTAGGTTTGACTTGTTGACCAAACTTGGTTGACTGGTTATTCTGGAGGAGTCAAATTTTGGCGCCGCTGCCGGGGAGGTTGTTGCGTGTTTTAAAAACGTTTAGAAGTTTAGTGATTTTTCAAAACCCTCCTTGTACAAATTTTACCACTTTGTAAATTTTTGTAAAAATCAAAATCAATAAAAAAAAGTCATTAACACTTTTCCTAAAGTGTTAACAACACCAAAAAAAATCAGAAACAACAAAACAAATAGTGAAGTTAAATTACTTCGATTTCTTTAAGATTACAGCCTATACAGGTGGTAAAGGCAAGTTCTGACATTAAATTGCGAACTGAAAAGAGATCCATTCTTCTCTTCCGCCACCCTGCGAGTAGTCTTAAAGGAAACGATTTCGGTTAACGAATCGATTCCAAAAATATTTTCAAAAAGTTTTTTCTCACACACACCCACAAAAAGCCAAAAACATCTTTGTTTTCTTGTTAATAAATACATAAAAGACACTATCGAGAAACATTCGACAAAATACTACCTAACTGGGGGTATGACCATTAATAAGTTCCCAAACTAAAGATTAAAACTTGCCTTTGTATCCTTGTGAATTGGTGTACCTTTTTCAAAGAAGCCATTCATATTGTGATAATTGGTTTAAGTTCTCTGTTGTTTTGCGTCGGTCTTGTTTTAATTGGTTTTGTTTTTAGTGCATGCGCACTCGTTCACAAGCAAGGCGTAATCGTCGAAGAAGCATAACTGAGCTACTTACAGTTATTGAAGAACCCGTCATAATAATGGACGACGAGCCCCCACCACAACCCCTCCCAAGGATGAAACAGCTCCCGATCTCCAAACGATGGAGGAGTTGTGTCAGCCTACCATGCAAGGGAGGGGAGGACCCATTGCACCACTCACTATTGGAGCCACAGATTTTGGACTCAAGCACCACATGATCCAGCAAGTCCAGAATTCGTGCCAGTTCCACGGTTTACCCGGTGACGATGCAGACAAGCATCTCGATAAATTTCTTACCGTCACCTAGAGTATGAAGCAGAATGGAGTCACCGAAGACGGCCTTCGCTTATATCTCTTTCCATACTCTCTTACTCATCATGCTACTGCCTGGTTTGATCGTCTTCCTAAGAATTCGATCCATACTTTTGATGAAATGGTTACCAAGTTTTTAGCAAAATATTTTCCACCATCCATGGTAACAAAATTGAGAAATGATATTAGCAACTTCAGACAGCTTCCCGTCGAGTTCTTATTTGAGGCATGGGGACGCTATAAGCTTGCAATTGATCGTTGTCCTAATCACAACATGCTTCTTGTCACCATCATAGATACCTTCTATAACGGTTTGACACTTCGACATCATGACACGATCAATGCTGCTGCTGGTGGGACCTTCATGAAAAGGACCCCCGAGGAGTGCTACGATCTTATTGAAAACATGACTGCCCACCATAATTTTTGGGATTCCTCAGCCGAGAGGAATGATTCATGTAAATCTGTCACTCCAGCATCTTCTGAAATAGCAAAAAAGATGGATGATTTGTCCACTGCTGTGTTGAGAATGCATAAATCAAATCAAAATGTCAATCATCAAGTTAGAGCTGTCAGTCAAAGTTGTGAAACATGTGGTGGTCCACATCCATATACTGAGTGCCCAGCCACCGGTGGCTTCAGTCATGAGAACGTATATGCTGCTCAAGGTTCCTATAATGCGGGGGGTAACTCTTACCAACCACAGGGGGACCGTAATCTCTTAAGCTATCGTTCCAACAATTATCTTGGACCTCCCGGTTTCAATCAATCTCAAAACCAAAATGCTCAAAACCGGAACCAAAATTTCAATCAAAATCAGAACCAAAATCGAATGAACCAAGGTTTCCATAACCAAGGGAATTTCAATTCCGGTCAAAACCAAGGTTTTCAAAACCAAGGAAATTTTCAAAGAAATCAAGGTCATGGTAATCAGGGTAATTACAATCAGGGTAATTTTCATCAGGGAAACAATTTTCAGGGTAATAACAACCAAAATCAAGGAAATTTTCGAAACAACCGTGTGGAAACTTTCCTAACCAAAATCAAAACGTTGTTCAACCCCAATCTTCCTCCGATGAGTTGTTGAAACAATTCATGAAATCACAAGAGAAAACAAACCGGTTATTGGTCATCCAGATCTCTGAACTTTAGAAGTCTTTAAATGATCAACCCTCGGGCTCAGGTACACTTCCTAGAAACACGATCGCTAACCCGAGGGGCGATGTTAAGGCGATCACCACCCGAAGTGGAGTTTCATATAATGGACCCACGATTCCTTCTACCTCTTCTTCTCTTCCTCCCAAGGTAGCGGAACGTGAACCTAAGGCTACTACAGACACGGTACTTCCTACTAATAACGGAGATACCGACGACGTCCATCCTCAAGTTGTCCCGGTCCCGACCCCCAAAACAAAATTCGTATTTGAAACTCCAAAGAATCCTGTTGAAATTCCAAAACCCAACCCTAAGCCTTCAGTTCCTTATCCTTCACGTTTAAACGATCAAAAGTTCCGTGAAAAGGCAAATCATCAAATGGAAAAATTCTTCCAAATTTTTCAAGAATTACATTCTGATATAAGCTTTGCGGATGCTATTCTTCTTATGCCCAAGTTTGCATCAACAATCAAGAACTTGTTAAGCAATAAGGAAAAACTCTTTGAGATGGCAAAAACTTCGTTGAATGAAAAGTGCTCTGCAGTTCTGTTGAAACAGCTACCCGAAAAGCTGGGAGATCCCGGGAAATTTCTCATTCCTTGAATTTTCCCGGGGATGGTTGAATGTTTTGCCCTGGCCGATCTTGGGGCAAGCATCAACCTGATGCCTCACTCAGTCTGGAAGAACTCTCTCTTCCTGAACTCACTCCTACCTGCATGACTCTCGAGCTTGCAGATCGTTCCATATCTCGTCCCCTCGGCATTGCTGAGGATGTGTTTGTAAAAGTAGGAAAGTTCCATTTTCCTGCTAATTTTGTGATTGTTGATTTCGATGCAGATCCGAGGGTTCCTCTCATTTTAGGGAGAGGATTCCTAAGAACGGGCCGTGCTTTGATTGATGTATTTGATGAAGAAATCACTCTACGTGTTGGTAATGAAGCCATCACATTCAACCTTGATCAAACTTCGAGGTACTCTTCCAATTATGACTCAGTGGAAATTAACAGAATCGATGTCATCAATGTTGCTTCGGAAGAGTATTCTCAAGAAATTCTTGGTTTCACCGATGATTTTCCGAGTGGCAATCCCACTCCCTCTTCTCAACCTATAATCGCTAATTCTTCTTCTTCTCTCACTCCGTTTGAGGGAAGTGACTTCGTCTTAGAGGAAATAGAGGCCTTTCTCAAAAGTGATTCGATTCCCGATGGAATTGATAACTAAGAGATTGACCCGGAAAGGGATATCCTTCTCCTTGAGAAGCTGTTAAATGAAGATCCCTCTCCTCCTCCTGTTCTTCCACAAAAACTTCATAATGAGGAAATCAAATATGTTGAGAAAACTGATGAATTTCCTGAGGTCGAACTTAAGGACTTACCACCTCATCTCGAATACGCATGTTTGGAGGGTGATGATAAATTACCCGTCATGCCAAAAGTTATTTATAGATCCAATTTTTACCATAGAACCCATCAAGCAATCTTAGCCACTCATTTTTTTTTATCAAAATAAAAAAATAAACTTCCACCCTTTTTTTAAAACTTAAATATCTCGCAAACCGTAAATCGTCAAGCTACAAAAAAAAATACCATCGCGACGAGAATTAAATTATCTTTCTATAGACATGCATTGTTATATACTTTCGACGAACTTTTTTTTGATGAACTTTTTTTTTCAAATTTTCCGCCCATAAAAATCATATATGATTTTTACAAATCATATATGATTTTTCTGGGCGGAAATTTTTTTAAAAAAAAGTTCGTCGAAAAAAAAAGTTCGTCGAAAGTGTATAACAATGCATATCTATAGAAAGATGATTTAATTCTCGTCGCGATGGTATTTTTTTGTAGCTTGACAATTTACCGTTTGCAAGATATTTTGTTTTAAAAAAAGGTGGAAAATAAAAATGGGTGGCTATGATTGGTTCATTGGTTCTATGACGAATATGAGATCTATATTGATCTCATCTCTACCCGTCTTAATTGCAAAAGACTTAAATGATGAGGAAAAGGCTGCTCTTATAAAGGTTTTAAAGTCACGCAAGCAAGCCATTGCTTGGAAACTCTCCGACATCAAGGGTATTAACCCAGAATTTTGTACACACAAGATTTTAATGGAGGATGACTTTAAACCAGCAGTTCAACAACAAAGAAGGGTTAATCCTAAAATTCACGAGGTTATCAAGCAAGAAGTTCTCAAACTTCTTGATGACGGATTGATTTACCCTATCTCTGATAGTCCTTGGGTGAGCCCTATTCACTGTGTGCCTGATGTGTAAGGAAAGCTTTAAATTTATAATACTAGTTTCACCGATTTTAATAAACCAAACACACGGGTAAAGTATAACCCCCGTTGGTAGTATTAGCTTAAGGTAAGACCAGGTCGTATCCACAGGGACTTAGTTCGCTCGGATTAAGTATAATATTTAGTAAAACAAGACAAGTAACGATTACAGAAATATAAGGAATTCGAATATTAAGACAAATGATTGCTTGGAAAGCTTAGATAATCTAGTGACAATGTTTATGTTTGATCTCAGATTGGTAAAAGAGCACAACTTATAAGAAAGCTATTTTCGTCAAAAGAGCAATTTCATAATTCGTAGGTTCAATTCAAGATTCATATCTACCCATTAAGTGATTTCTCTCGAAATAGTATTTCATATCAAATCTAGATTATTATTGATTCTTCTAAGTGGATTTCTCCTTTCAAAGACTAGTAACGCAGACAAGTTCCTAGAATTGTGTTTAACACGTTGGTTCTTTTGACCTATCCCAACATATTATATTCAACCAGTTTCAATAAATAAACGTAATAAGACTAGAGATGAAATAGTTCACAATATAAACTTGAAATTGGTAGAGATCAAAACATAATCATAAGTCACTTTATTATATTCACATATCCAAGCAATCACAAGAGGTTTAGCCTCTCATGGCTAACGAGTTCATAATAACAGAAGTGAGTAAATAGTAAACAAGAGACATACAGATTGGATTGATCAAATGATTACACAAGTGTCACAAGTAAACAAGAATTCGACACCAACAAGTACTTAACACCCCTTGTTCTGATTCGTTCACCCCTGTAACTTGGCTCTAGATCACGTATTACTTTGGACTTAACTTCGTGGAAATTGGTTATGGAGTGGAGAGTTCAAATGCTTGCAAATGAGCTCTATTTATAGGCATACTGATATGCGAAGTACGGCGCACATGCTTTCTGAGTGCGGCGCACTTTCTTATTTTCTTGGCACCAAAGTTTCATAAATGCAGGGGAAGTACGGCGCACTTTATTTGTAAGACCGGCGCACTTTTATTTAATATTATATATTTGACTTCCTTTGACCGAGAGGTAAGTGCGACGCACTTGTATGGAAAACCCGCGCACTTGACTTGCATGAAAGGCTAATCATGGAAGACTTCTTATTTATTTATTTCAAGTGGCGAAATAGTGGGTTTTGAGGTGTATCATGCCCAGATCATCCGAGAGTGAACCTGCATTCATTTTATGCTATTAAGTACCAAAAGTTCACATCAAATGATCATAAAACATATAGTATAATGCTCAAGAAATATGTATAATTAGAGCGTTATCAAATACCTCCACACTTAGCTATTGCTTGCCCTCAAGCAATCAGGCGAGAAAATTAAATTTGTTTTGTTATCATGGAGATATATTATCAGATTTATTATTTTGCTAGAAAGGCATTGACACATAACTAAAAACACCTCACGAGGGATTATTTTAAATGATTCACACAATTCACTCGAATAGGGTTAAGTTCACTCAATATATGTACAGACACGACTAAATAGCTACCATAAGCTTGCACAAAACACAAAGACAACTCCGACAAGGCGTAAGCACCAGACAATGATATCAATGAGGACTTTTTCGGGTTGGCTTAGGGATTAAGGGTATGAGCAAGGCATGGATAATTTTTTCTTTGTTGTTTCTTATAGGATTTGTAGAAGAATATACTAAACAACTGCTTAACATCAATATACAAGGATCTTTTATTCCAACATAATAATCACTTCTTTTCTTTTTTTCTTTATCATTCATAATTTCTTTTGATTTTCTTCTTCTTTTATTTTTTTTCTTTTCAACATTTCTCATAACTTTTCTTCTCTTTCATACTATTTTCATTTCGCAGCGATAATAAATCAATCTTCATTCTTTTTGAGCGTAAGTAACTTGGTTTAAGAATAAGAAAAAGGCTTAGGGTCAACATGTTGTTCTAGGTGACAATAGCACTAAAAATGAGCGCTAGAAGGTTAATTTCTCGAATATGCTAGTGACCAGTGTAGTCAACTAGATTATAATTTCATAAGATGGCTTTTTGGTGTAAATCCTAAGTTTGCCTCAATATCATATAAAATTGTCTATAAAGCATCAGAAATGCAATCTTACTGCGGCATTCGTTATTGATGTATAAGTGCAAGTTCTAGAGCTAATTTAAATGGTCGGCTCACTCATATGTTTGGAGAAAGTGTAGCAGAAATACACTTATAAAGGCTTATAAATATCTCACATTGTGGTGAATGAAATTGTGTCTAGCTATAGTGTCAATCCAAGTGGATTTGCCTTAATAACTTGTAAAACATATAGTTTTTAAGTTTTAAAATGGTTTAGTCATATAATCAGCTTGTGGAATAAATATTTTTTACTATTTGACTCCCCCATACTCAAGTTGGACATTGCCCTCAATGTTTCTAACTGGATAAATAAAATAAAATAGAAAAAATATAATAGTAGAAAAAGAGAGTAACTTCCCTAGGATAAATGAGAGAGCATGAAGAGCTGTGCTTCCCAATTGTGGTCTTCATATTAATCTGCAAAAGATAAAAAAAAAAACAAACACACAAAAATGGAAAATATTTTTGGGTTTTATGGGTTATATATATATATATATATATATATATATATATATATATATATATATATATATATATATATATATATATATATTATTTTTGGTTTTTACCTCGACACTTAAGATTTACAGTGTGGTTTTAAAACAAAGCGTTAATTAAATAGGTGAGAGAAAAAATAAAAAAAAAATGAAACAAAATAAAACAGATTAAAACGGGTTAAAACGGGTTGCCTCCCGCCAAGCGCTAATTTCAGAGTCTATAGCTCGACTCACGTGATTAGTGTGTTTTAGTCATTTAGAAATAAGGGTGTTGATTCTTCCCTTCTATCGTTAAAACTTTCTTCCTCATGGTATAATTTAAGCCTGTGATCATTGACTATAAAACTTTTATCGTCAAGTCCGTATAATTCAACATATCCGGATGGATATTGGTGTTTAACAATATATGGTCCAATCCAACGGCTTGTAAGTTTTGGTTGTTTGATTTTGAACTTTGATTGGAAAAGGAGGACTTTATTTCCTTTTTTGAATTCTTTTCTCATTTTTAATTTTCTATCATGCCAAACTTTAGTTTTTTCTTTATAAAGACGAGAGTTTTCATAAGCATAAAAGCGTAATTCGTCTAATTCATGAAGTTGAAACATTCGTTTTTCACCGGTTGCTATTAGATGTAGGTTACAATTTTTAAGTGCCCAGTATGCACGGTGTTCTAATTCAAATGGTAGGTGGCATGCTTTACCATATATGAGTTTGTATGGTGTTGTTCCAGTTGGAGTTTTATAAGCAGTTCTAAAGGCCCATAGAGCATCATCTAATTTCCTTGACCAAACAGCTGGATTTTCTTTAACTATTTTTTCAAGTATTCTTTTAAGAGCTCTATTAGTATTTTCAACTTGTCCACTAGTTTGAGGGTGATATGATGTCGAGAATCGATGGTTAACTCCATATCTTTTCATAGCTTTTTCCATTAATTTGTTGCAAAAATGAGTACCTCTGTCGCTAATTAGAGCTTTTGGTATTCCAAAACAACAGAATAGTTTCTTAAGAAATGTTATAACAACCTTGGCATCATTTGTTTGAAGAGCTTGGGCTTCTGCTCATTTTGAAACATAGTCAACAGCGATTAGGATATATTCGAATTTTGATGATTTAGGAAAAGGTCCAATAAAGTCAATACCCCAGATGTCAAAAATTTCACAAACTTGAATGTAATTCATGGGCATTTCATCTTTTTAAGAAATGTTTCCAGTTTTCTGACATGCTTCGCAAAGGCGAACTAGTGTATGTGCTTCTTTTAGAATTGTTGGCCAATAGAATCCAGATTCGAATACTTTTTTAGCGGTAGCGGTAGCACCATAATGTCCACCGGTAGGTCCATGGTGACATTTATCAAGAATAACACGAGTTTCAGGTCCAGAGACACATCTACGGATTATTCCGTCATGACATATTTTGAATAAGTATGGTTAATCCCAAAAATATTTCTTTATATCTGAGAAGAATTTTCCTTTCTCTTGGTGAGTCATTCCTTTTCGTAATATGTCCCCCGCCAGATAGTTTGCAAAGTCTGCGAACCAAGGCGTGTCTGGAGAACTAATTGCATTAAGGGTTTCGTCTGGAAAACTACCATCTATTTCAATTTCTATTTCTTCATCTTCATTTTCTAAACGAGACAAATGATCGGCGGCTAAGTTTTCAACACCTTTTTTGTCTTTGATTTCTATATCAAATTCTTGCAAAAGCAGAATCCAACGAATAAGACGTGGTTTAGCGTCTTGCTTTTTAAATAGATATTTGAGAGCAGAATGATCTGTATAGACCATAGTTTTCTATAGAACTAGATGTGCTCGGAATTTATCGAATGCAAATACAACGGCCATGAGTTCTTTTTTAGTAACTGTGTAGTTTTGTTGAGCAGCGTTGAGTGTTTTGCTAGCAAAGTAAATAGGATGGAAATGTCTACCATCTTTCTGTCCTAAAACAGCTCCNGAGAGCAGAATGATCTGTATAGACCATAGTTTTCTATAGAACTAGATGTGCTCGGAATTTATCGAATGCAAATACAACGGCCATGAGTTCTTTTTTAGTAACTGTGTAGTTTTGTTGAGCAGCGTTGAGTGTTTTGCTAGCAAAGTAAATAGGATGGAAATGTCTACCATCTTTCTGTCCTAAAACAGCTCCGACTGCAAAATCGCTTGCATCGCACATTAATTCAAATGGTAAATTCCAATTTGGACTTATTATAATGGGTGTGCATGTGAGCTTTTCTTTGAGAGATTCGAAAGCTTTCTGACATTCGTCATCGAATTCAAAGTGACATCCTTTTCTAGAAGTTTAGTTAAAGGTCGAGCGATTTTTGAGAAATCTTTAATAAATCGTCGATAGAATCCTGCATGTTCTAAAAAGCTTCTAATGCCTTTCACATTAGTAGGAGGTGGAAGTTTCGAAATTACATCAATTTTTGCTTTGTCAACTTCAAGTCCTGCTCCTGACACTTTATGTCCGAGCACAATACCTTCTTTGACCATGAAGTGGCATTTTTCCCAATTAAGCACAAGATTTGTGTCTTCACAACGTTGAAGCATTTTATCTAGATTACTTAGGCATTTATCGAAAGAATTTTCAAAGACTGAAAAGTCATCCATGAAAACTTCCACGGATTCTTCAATCATATCATGAAAGATTGCTATATTACACCTTTGAAAAGTAGCAGGTGCATTGCATAAGCCAAAAGGCATACGTCGATAAGCAAAGGTTCCGAAAGGACATGTAAATGTTGTTTTTTCTTGATCCATTTAATCGATTGGTATTTGGAAATATCCGGAGAATCCATCTAGAAAACAGAAGTATTCATTTCCTGCTAGTCTTTCTAACATTTGGTCCATGAATGGGAGAGGAAAATGATCTTTTGCCGTAGCTTCATTTAGTTTTCTATAGTCAATACATACGCGCCAACCAATGACAGTTCTAGTTGTGACAAGTTCGTCATTTTCATTTGTTACTACTGTTATACCTCCTTTCTTGGGTACACAATGAATAGGACTTACCCAAGGGCTATCTGCTATAGGGTAGATTATTCCTGAGTCAAGGAGTTTAACAACTTCCTTCTTAACAACTTTTTTCATATTCGGATTGAGTCTTCTTTGCTTTTGAACCACTGATTTTTTATCATCCGTTAACTGGATTTTGTGGTTACAGAAGGATGAACAAATTCCAGGTATGTCACTAGTTTTCCAAGCAAAGGCTCTTTTGTGGTTTTTGAGAACTGAAATTAATTTTTCTTTTTTCTTATCAGAGAGTTTAGCTGAAATTATGACTGGAAGTAATGATTCTCCTTCCAAGAAAGCATATTCCAGACGGTCTGGTAATGGTTTGAGAATGAGATCCGTTGGTGGTTCTTCAATAGAATTTTTAATTCTAATTTCAGTGTCAGGGTTTATTTTCTCATATGATGGGTCTTCTTCATTTTCGTCCTCATCATCGGAACTTTCATTTTTATCTTCGATAATCATAGCCATGAATTGATCATATTCAGCCATGACTTCGTGTTCAAGAATTGTTCCATCGACTGAGTATAGTAATTGATTAAATTCATTTAGTAGTTCATCAAAATCTTCTTCGAGAATTTCATCGATAACATCAATTCTAAAGCATGTGTCATCGTTAGAGTAAGAGTGTTTCATAGCCTTATCTATGGAGAAAATCATTTTTTCTTTTCCAATTCCAAGATTGAGTTGTTTCTGTTTAACTCGAATCATCGCATCGGCTGTATGGAGAAAAGGTCTTCCTAAGATTAGGGGTACTTTGCAATCTTCTTCCATTTCTAGGATAACGAAATCAATTGGAAAGGTGAATTTTCCAACTTCAACTAACATGTTCTCAGCTATTCCAACAGGATATTGGAAAGATCGGTCAGCTAACCGAACATTCATCTTAGTTGGTTTAAGTGTTTCAATGGATAATTTAGCATAGAGAGAATACGGCATCAGATTAATGCTAGCACCAAGATCGGCTAAAGCATTGCACGAGAATGTTTTACTGAAAGTACAAGGAATCAAGAAACTTCTTGGGTCTCCAAGTTTTAGTGGGACTTTGGTCTGAACGATAGCTGAACATTCTTCATTAAGGAAAGTTGCTAAAATTTGTTCGAGTTTGTTCTTGTTACTAACAAGTTCTTTAAGAAATTTCCCATAGTTGGGCATTCCGGCTAAAACGTCAACAAGGGAGACATTAATTCGGACAGCTCGAATTATGTCAAGAAATTTTCCATACTGGGCTTCCATTTTTTTCTTTTCTTAAGCGTTGTGGGTATGGAATTCTAGGTTTGTAGGGTTTAGGTACTGGTGTTTCAGGAGTTATAGTTTCCTTTCAAGGAACAGGTTCTTCATCTTCTTCATCATCAGTGAAAACTTCAACAGGTTGTTGAGTTTGACTAGGATCAATGGGTGGATCATAAGAAGTACCATTTCTTGTGGTAATAGCATTTACATGCTCATGTCGAGCTTGCGGTGGTTGATAAGGTTTTTTTTAGGATTAGGTTGAGTGTTACTAGGAAGAGATCCAGAAGCTCTATCTGATTGCTTTTCAGCGAATCTGTCGAATTTGGCTTCCAAATTTTGCATTGAGGCTTGGTGATTTCTAGCAGCAGATTCAACTTTTTCTTTTAAGTCCATGAATTGTTCTTTCACAAAAAGGTTTGTTGATTGTTGTGCTTTAATAAAATCATTCAGTTGAGTTTAAACGTCGGGTTTTTCATTAGTATTTGTTTGTTTGTAAGGTTCTCGATTATATTCGTTTTTCGCACTAGGTCTCCATCGATCACGATCACGATCACGATAGTTCTCATAGAAATGGGTGCGTCTAAAAGTGTTCATAAATTTAGATTCTTCTTCACGTGACATAGGTGTGTCATCATCACTGCAATTTACGGTAGCATGGTTTCCGCCAATGATTACAACTTTCACGTTGTTCTCTTATTTCTTTGTATTGCGCATCCATTTTAATTGCCATGGCATCCATTCTTGCCATAATTTTATTAGTATCCGGATTGCTACTGCCTTCGTCAGCGAAAGCAACAGTTTTACGAAGAGAAGTTTTTGGTTTTTGTTCTTTTGCCTAATCTAGTTTAAGTAAGACTTTGTCTTCAAGGAGTTGATACGCTTGATTTGATGTTTTATAGAGAAATATACCTCCGGCCGCAGCGTTTAAAGCTTCTTAAGTTATTTCATCAAGACCGTGGTAAAAGATTTTGATTATATTGCCTTTTGTCAGACCATGTCCATGACAGTTTCTTAGCAATTCTTTCATTCAAAGCCAAGCTTCAGTGAGATTTTCACGTTCGTTCTGTGAGAACCCTCGGATTTCTCCGAGAAGTCTATCAAATAAAGCTGGAGGAAAATATCTACTAACGAAAGCAGTACGAAGTTCATCCCATGATTCAATGGTTCCTTCATCGAGTTCATCAAGCCATGTTTTAGCTTCTCCCGTTAAAGATATAGGAAACATCATGAGTCTTACCGCTTCAGTTTAGGTAGCCCCGTATTTGAACACATCGCATACGCTTTGGAATTCATGAATGTGTTTGTGAGGGTCAGTTTTAATTCGGCCATCAAATTGGTTTCCCTTGACAAGAGTCAGGTGGTTTCCTTTGATTGCGAATTCGTTTGCAGTTTCAGGAATGGTAATAGCTGGTCCAGGAGTAGGTGCAACGATACGATCGTTGGCCCACATTGGTTCATTGTGAGCGTCATCCATTGGATCGTGAATTTGGATGAACTTGATGTAAAATCTGAATTTTGAGATATCGTCAACAGGTGTGTGGTGAACACGAGGTTGTTCGGGTCTTTTGTCTTTTTGAGAAAAAGGAACTCTTTTGATATTATGTTTTCTTTTGTTTAAAGTTCTTTCAGGTTCTGATAAAGGTGAAATAGGCTCAGTTTTAGTTGAACGAGTGTGCATTCAAGGATAGAGATCGAAATTTAAATCAATTTTGATAAATTTCATTTTTTGAGTAAGTGAGTGCGGCGTACACTGAATAGTGTGCGGCGTACATGTGTGAAATGGAAATGCGCGGCGTACTTGGATATAAGTACGGCGGTGTTATTTTTACCGAGAAGATTAATCTCAAAAGATTGTTAGAAAGATGATTCTTTTTAGTTTTTATGAAAAGGTTTGTGTAACACCCCAACCCGAGAAGGGCTAAAGTGTAACACTATGGAGTCAAATCAGAACACAAGCGAAACGGTGATACATTTCCATACAAAGTTTACAATGGTTACAAATGAAAACTAAAAAAAACAAGGTACAAGGTACAAAAGGGCAACAACAATACTAAGCCCACAACAAAACTACTTCTAAACATTTCTAAGTCCAGCAAGTATCTAACAGGGTGAAGTCTTCTAAGCCCAAAAGCAAAACCTTCGTCCATAACCCAGCTTCCTACTAAACCTGCCGCATAAGAAAAGAAATGCGGCTGAGCTTACAAAGCTCAGTGAACAGATATGAAGATAAAAGCACATCAAGTGATAAGATAAGAGAATTCGAGATGAATTTACATATGGTATCACGAGGTATATCAAAAGATTATCAAGGTTAAGTATGAAAAGTCATCAAGGTTAAGTATCAAGGATTAACAAGTTTCAAGGGTCGTCAAATGTAATATTAAGAATTAACAAGTTTCAAGGCTTTCAGTATTTAACCCCCAGGCCAAGCAAGTATCCAAGTAACAAGTAGTCAAAGATTGGAGTGATCAACTCCCAAGCTGTGAGGGGTTGCAATGCACGTAAGCCCAGTCACCAAGTAGATATATAATGTAGTCCAAGTCATAATCATAATGGTCGTAGCCCAAGCAAGTATCAAGTCAAGACAAATCTAGGATGCATCCATACGCCCCTGTAAACAAGTCATAATCATAGCAGTAGTCGATAATCAAGTAGGGACGGTGTGGTACATCTCTCCAACCACACTAGAGTACATAACATTGGTGCATCAATGCTATGGTTGTGGCTACTCCACAACAAGTAGCACCTGGGTAAAAATACTGAAGGGTCAAGTGGTCAAGGTTCAATATCAAGTACAAGTGTCAAGTCAAAATCAAGGTTCAAGTTAAAGGTTTAATATCAAGTGTCAAGGTCAAAGGTCAATATCAAGGATCAATATCAAGGAATCAATATCAAGGGATCGACCAAGGATGTAATATCAAACGAGTCAAAATGGAGAGGTCAAAGCCAAGGTTCCAGTCCACAGGGTTCATTATTCCAAATTCCAAAGTCCCATAGTTCGTGATCAAAAGGGTCATAATGAGAGTTTAAAACAAAAGATCAATTTAGTAGGTTCCCATCACTTGTTTAAAAAGGTTCGTAGTACAATCCCATTTAAAAAGGTTTATAACAAAGGTTCATTTAGAAAAGATCTTCCAAAAGATGGCATTCATAAAAATGATCTTTAATAACGGTTTGCATAAAATGTTCTTTAAAAGTGGTCTTTATGAATTTATAAAAATCCCATCGATAAGTGATCTTAAATCATATTAAAAGTGTCGTTATAAGATAGTTTCTCCTTTAAATGCTTCCATATCATAATTAGGAAAAGAAAATTTCACCTCCCGTTATATTATCCCAAAAGAACATTCAAAGCCTCACAAGGGTTTCACCTCCCGTTACAATATCTCAAGATTATCCAAAGTCTCACAAAGGTTTAAAGGTTAAGGTCACAAGAGGTTATCGAGCGGGTCATAAGAGTTCAAACGAATAACAATAGGATCGCAAATACCGGTGAAACACATCAATCATAGAGCCAAGTATGAAGGATCATAATCAAGATCAAACGGAATCATAATACGATAACAAATCAAAGACAAAGTCAA
>LBNU01011050.1:48059-59056 GCA_014162995.1 Artemisia annua
TGCTAAATGCTAGATTAGCAACTTATGTTACTATTAATTGGGTTATTATAGTAATACCATGTCTACCCATTCACACCACACTACCTCCTCTTCCGAACTTGAGGTTGAAGACACTGCCTCGTCAGTGATCCCACCTGTCACCACTACACCCTTGGTAACCCCAACAACACCAACTGACAACTCCAACTCTTCGTCAGCTGACGAGAGACTTGTGTCAACCTGGCGTTGGTCCCCTGACCAAGGAACGGTAACTCCACCCACTTTACCACCACCACCTCCATTCAATCGGGTTTATCGAGGAAGGAGGGTTAGAATACTTGAACCGTATGAACCTGAGCCTTTCATGAGGCCATTCCGAAGGACACCTACAGGTCCGATACATATCCATACTCCTCGTCGAAGGTATCGACGATTATCACCAAGTTCTCCCCTTGATGTTTTTGGAGCATCACCATAATCATCACCGGAACACTATGAAGCTATCCCACCATCTCCACCATGTTCACCTCCACGGGTTGAGCCGGACTTTTGGTTCAACTTACTTACTCAAACATTCCCGGATGCACCTTTTTCCCGAGGGATGGTACCCCCAGGAATGAAGACAAAAATCATGTGTTTTATGTAGTATGGGACGAACTATGCCAAAAAAAAAATATGTAACTTTTTTTTTTTGGGTAAAAGGGTTAATTCACCCCGGTAAAATGCATTACTCCAAAAAACGTTGAGGTACATAGGATGAGGGTTATATCCCTCACCTCAGTCCCTTAGGGCACTTACAGACTCGAATATAAGAATGACATACCATTCCTATAACTTACAATAAAATGAACCTACCAATAATGACAAAAGTACATAAAACATGACAATACTACTCAAGAAAAGCACTTGAGCCTTCTAAATCACTATGGCGGTCCACCTTAACTTCCATGAAGAATCCACGTATAAACATCCATGCGATCTTCAACATTTAATATTCCATGAACCAAAAACCACAATAGCAAGAATCAATGCAACATTAACTTGAAATCCAAAGCACCATGAATCTGCCATCGAACAGTAATAGCTACTATCCATCATCAATTGTAATGCAAGAACTAACCCAGTTGAATAGAAACAAACCAACAATAGGGTTTCGACCCTAACTTCCATTAACAAACATCACAAGACAGCAGGTCTTTGACACAATCCAATCGCTAGGGTTTGAGAAACGAACCTAAACATGATATACCAGCAACAACCCTAGCTTAAATGTACTTCGATCAGCAGCAGCACCAGGACGTAATAACCCACCAATCGAACCGATAATAGCGTCTAAAATCCACGAAGAATGGATTAGTTAAACCCTAACTTCCAGCAGCAACAATCACTTTCCCTCCCTCTCAAAACCCACGTACAATCAACTTTCAGCAGCAAACCAAACGCACTTGAATAATTAAAAACCCTAAAACGGGTTACTTACAATCAGGATATACTAAACCCAAATCGAGTTTAGATTCTTCAATAAGCACCAGAATACAGAAATCAAAAACGCACTTAATACGAAACCCCAGATGGATAACATATAGTTTCGAACCCTTTAACCAAGAACTTGATTAAACAATGCGTTCAGATGATAGGAGATCGATCTTTAAATAATGGAAGCCAAGAAACCGACTTACATAAAATCACAGGATAAAAGATCGACCATGAAACCCTAAAGGCGATTAGATCCCTAAATAATACGAATCAACAGAAAATAGATCTGATGAGTACCGATTAAGAGAGGTTAAGGTTCGGATCGCCAAGAGTGAAACCCTAATACGCCACTATTCGATGAAAAACAGATCCATACTTAATCGATTGCATACCAACTAACGGATCAAAGACCAGTGAGAGTTAGAGAGGCGATTATGTAATGGATTGTGACCGGAAAAGCAAAAGAATAGTGGCGGCCGGAAATCACCCTAAGAGAGAGAGAGAGAAAATTCGTTTTTAGGGTTTTGGTATTAATTTTTATGTTAAAAAAATATGTAACTTAATAAGTGACTTGTGACGTTTGTGTGTTTCTTTTGTTTCTTTAGAACAACAATGGACAAAGTATTAATGTATATTATGGTATTTGGTTTTACTACATTTCCCATGTTGATTTACATTCCCGTGGTTGATTTTAACATATGTTGTGAATGGTATTCAAACATGTCGTTATGATCTTATCCATGTGTGTTGTGGATTGTATTCAAACATGAGGTGACTATATTGCCAACAACGGAAATATTATATGCATGTGTGTGAGAATGATGTTCAAACATGTTGTGATAACTAAGAAGATTATGGTTCTTTACGTAGAAAGAAAACTTTAACAAAGATGGTTTCGGAAAACAACAAATAAAAGGGGATATAAGTATGAAATTTCAAGCCAAGCTTTTGTTGACGATGAATCATTGTATGCCATAGTAATTTCACGACCAAGTGGTAAAATAAAGACCTGGGGAAAAATAAACATAAACGATGTAATTACATGTAACAACAACATCATCGATATGTAACTTGTGCTTGAGATATTCCAGCATGGAAAACTAAACTTACATTTCTGTTGATCTTGACAGAAAATGCCTCGCACAAGGAGAACAGCTGCTTCACCTGAACCAACTCCAACACCAACACCCGCACCCACTCCAACATCATGATCAATTCCACCATTGACTCCGGAAGATATCTGGAGAATGATTGCTGAAGGTCTGGCTGCTGCACTCGGAAACCTACACCTTTGAACCGCTCCAGCAATGCTAGTGAAACTGCTGATGAACCAGCAACTATCATTCCACGAAAGTCCACCTATAAGGATTTCATGAGCTGTCAACCCACCTACTACAAGGGCACTGAAGGAGCAACTGCTCTTGCCCGTTGGTTTGAACGTTCCGAAACAGTGTTTATGAGAACTGTAAGGTAACCTATGCAACAGGAACCCTTTTGGATGAAGCTCAATCATGGTGGAATTCTGTAGTACAAAGTATGGGAACCGACGAAGCTTATCAGATCACTTGGGTTGAATTTAAGAAGAAGATCCTTAGGAAATACTGTTCAAGGTCTGAAATCAAGAAGTTGGAAGATGAATTCCACTATTTGATGGTAAAAGGAGTTGAACTGAGGGCTTATAACCGCCGATTTCAGGAACTAGGTGTATTATGCCCAGGTGTTGTGCCTGACTTGGACAAAACCCTGGAAAAGTACATTAAAGGTTTGCCTCAAAGTATCGAAGGAAATGTTACTGCTTCGAAACCTACAACCCTTGATGAGGCAATGACAATTGCTCAAAGGCTACTAGACAGGGAAATTAAGCGGAAGTCAACAGCGAAACGAAATGAACTCAAGCGAAAGAATGATGATAGGAGAATTGTCTTGCATGGCAGTAATAGAAATACAAACAATGGACACTACCATAACTATCATCACACCCGCAGTTCTCATCACCATAAACAGAACCGTAGGCAGGAAGCTGCCAAGGCATATGTGACTACCTCAGGATATGCTGGTGACAAACCTCTGTGCAACAAGTGCAAGATGCACCACACTGGCCCCTGTATCGCCAAGTGTGGAAAATGTCAAAGGATAGGGCACAAGACCACTGATTGCAAAGCCACCGGAGTAAACTTACAACCTGTGAGCGTAGTGTGTCACCGTTGCGGAGAAAAGGGACACTACAAGAGTCAATGCACTAACAGGAATGCTGATTACCCTGCACATGCGAGAGCATACGTGATGGGAGATGGAGATGCACCAAGGAACCCTGACATCGTCACGGGTACGTTTTTAATAAATCAGCATAGTGCAAAAGTTTTATTTGATTCGGGTGCTGATAGAAGTTTCATAAATACTACTTTTGCTTCATTGCTAAACACTTCCCCAACTAAGTTAGATATCACTTACGAGATCGAAATGGCCAATGGAATCTTGATAGGCACTAACACCGTACTCCTAGGTTACACCATAACCCTGCAGAACCAACCTTTCCTTATAAACTTAATGCCCATTCAACTTGGTAGTTTTGACGTCGTGATTGGAATGGATTGGTTATCCAAACATCGTGCCCGAATAGTTTGCGATGACAAGACAGTTCACATACCACTAAAAGGCAAAACTCTTGTGGTACAAGGCGATCGAAGTAAGAACCGATTTGGAATCATCTCATTTATTAGAACGGTGAAGTACATAAACGACGGATGTCAAGTGTTTATGGCTCAAATAACTGAGGATAAGTCGGAGAAGAAGCGACTTGAGGATGTACCCGTAGTGAAAGATTTTCCCGAAGTTTTTCCCGAAGACTTACCTGGTCTTCCACCCGTTCGTCAAGTCGAATTTCAAATAGACTTAATGCCAGGAGCGGCACCTGTGGCAAAAGCACCATACCGTTTAGCACCCTCAGAGATGAAAGAGCTATCCGAACAACTAAAAGAACTGGTGGATAAGGGATTCATTCGCCCGAGTTCCTCACCTTGGGGAGCTCCGGGATTGTTTGTCAAGAAAAAGGACGGATCATTTCGGATGTGCATCGATTACCGAGAATTAAACAAGCTGACCGTGAAGAATAGATACCCACTACCACGCATCGATGATTTATTCGACCAACTTCAAGGGTCAAGTGTGTACTCAAAGATTGACTTAAGGTCTGGATATCACCAATTAAGAGTTCGGGAAGAAGATATTCCGAAAACCGCTTTTAGAACTCGCTATGGACATTATGTGTTTCAAGTGATGTCGTTTGGTTTAACCAACGTACCAGCAGTATTTATGGACTTAATGAATCGAGTATGCAAATCGTACTTGGATAAGTTCGTAATTGTGTTCATAGACGACATTCTCATTTACTCTCGCAATCAAGAAGAACATGCCCAACATCTTAAAACCATACTTGAACTACTCAAGGCAGAACAATTGTACGCAAAATTTTCAAAATGTGAGTTTTGGATCTAGAGCATGCAATTCCTTGGACACGTCATTGATAGCAAGGGCATTCATGTGGATCCCGCAAAGATAAAAGCTGTTAAAGAGTGGTCATCTCCTACCAACCCTACAGAAATCCGGCAATTTCTAGGACTTGCTGGGTATTACAGGGGATTCGTTAAAAATTTCTCCAAGATCGCGAAGCCTTTAACGGAACTTACACAAAAGGACAAAAAGTATGAATGAGGAGAGAAACAAGAGAAAGCTTTTCAACTCCTTAAACAGAAGCTTTGTGAAGCCCCCATACTAGCATTACCAGAAGGTAGCGATGGGTTTGTGGTCTATTGCGATGCATCACATCACGGGTTAGGTGATGTGTTGATGCAGCAAAGCAAGGTTATAGCATACGCTTCACGACAACTAAAGAAGAATGAGGAAAACTACACAACGCATGACTTGGAATTTGGAGCAGTAGTTTTTGCTCTCAAGATATGGAGACATTATCTCTACGGTACGAAGTGTGCGGTGTACACCGATCACAAGAGTTTACAACATATCCTTGACCAAAAGTACCTAAACATGAGACAACGAAGATGGTTGGAATTACTTAGTGATTATGATTGCGAAATCCGTTATCACCCCGGAAAGGCCAATGTCGTGGCCGATGCTTTAAGCCAGAAGGAACGTTTTAAACCCCTACGAGTACGATCGTTAGGAATGACGATTTGTTCACCACTACCCGCGCAAATCTTGCAGGCTCAAACTGAGGCTCTTAAAGCAGAGAACCTACCTGATGAAAAGATCTATGGTATGCCGGAAAGTAAAAATGGTTTTGTGAAACGAGCCGACGGAACCTTGTGTTTTGGAGAAAGAAGTTGGATTCCGCATTTTGGAGGTATTCGAGACCTCATCATGCACGAGTCACATAAATCCAAATACTCCATTCACCCTGGAGCCAACAAAATGTACTAAGACCTCAAGAAACTGTATTGGTTGCCAAACATGAAAGCCGACATTGCCGAGTATGTCGGAAGGTGCTTAACATGTTCAAGAGTCAAGGCAGAATGCCAACGACCGTCTGGATTACTTACTCAACCTAACCTTCCTGTTTGGAAATGGGAACGAATTACAATGGACTTTATCACCAAACTCCCACGAACCACCGCTGGTTTAGATACAGTTTGGGTTACCGTTGATCGACTCACGAAATATGCTCATTTCTTACCTATACGGGAGACCGATGAGGTAAACACACTCGCCTATCTATACCTGAAGGAAATTGTGACCCGACATGGGGTACCCATTTCAATTATCTTCGATAGAGATAGCCGTTTTACCTCAAACTTCTGGCAATCGCTGCAGAAAGTTTTAGGCACGCGCCTAGACATGAGTACCGCATACCATCCACAAACGGATGGGCAAAGTGAGAGAACAACACAAACGTTGGAAGACATGCTGCGAGCATGCGTAATTGATTTCGGTAAGGGATGGGATAAACATCTGCCATTAGCCGAGTTTTCATACAACAACAGCTATCATGCCAGTATTAAGGCGGCACCATTCGAGGCACTTTATGGTAGAAAGTGCAGGTCTCCAATTTGTTGGGCTGAAGTTGGCGAAGCTCAGATCACTGGGCCTGAGCTAATCCTTGAGACTACAGAAAAGATTGTTAAAATCCGACAACGATTACAAGCTGCCATGGATAGGCAGAAAAGTTACGCTGATGTAAGGAGAAAGCAATGGAATTTCAAGTTGGAGACAAAGTCATGTTGAAAGTATCACCCTGGAAAGGAACCGTCCGCTTTGGAAAGCGCGGAAAACTAAACCCCCGATACATTGGACCCTTCAAGATCCTGGAAAGGATCGGTCCCGTGGCTTATAGACTGGAATTACCGGAAGAACTCAGCCGTGTACACGATGTATTTCATGTTTCAAACCTAAAGAAGTATCTTTCTGACTAAACCTTGGTAATACCGCTGAAAGAGATTCAGCTAGATGAGAAACTTGCCTTCACGGAAGAACCCATAGAAATTATGGACTGTGAAGTGAAGCGATTGAAACACAGCCGCATACCTATCGTCAAAGTTCGTTGGAACTCCCAAAGAGGACCCGAGTACACATGGGAACGCGAGGACAAAATCCGCGCCAAATATCCACACCTGTTCGCCGAGAACACCCATGACACCACACCAGCTTAAATTCAGGGACGGAATTTGAATGACGGGTAGGTACTGTAATATCCTGCTAAAAACCCAATTATTAGGAAACACTAAAATGAAGTAATTAAGTATTACTGTTCATACACCCATTTTTAGGCAAAATTTTAAACTTTTGTTTACACTATGCAACTTTGAATCATTATGTGCTATGTGATTCACACTCACTTTGAATGAGCTCACACGCAACCCACAATGACCTGGACAAGGTACAACACCACTATGGATCATTTTAGATCACAAGTGCCACACCTTGCACTTACAACAACCACATATGAGATTTCTACCTCAGTGGACCCACAATACAAATATGAATTACAATACACATTTATGGGACCCACATACCTCTTGGTGGACCCCACAACACACACACAACTGAAATACACCCCTGTGGGCCCCACAACCTCTAAATATAATAAAATATTCATTGTAGGACCCACATTGTACCCAAGTGGGCCCCACATGACCAAATGGGCCACACAACCCTCATTGGGCCTACACTAACCCATAACATCACACGGATCACATTTAAACCTCAAATGGGCCAAGGGAACTCACAGCCCATTAAAGGCCCAATCCCATAACAAATAAGTTATACGTATTCGAATGACTAAACACGTTTGGTTTGGCCTTTGTTTTCGCGATTCTTACACACAACACATGCAACAAATCACACCATCTCATTCTATGCACTCAAGAGAATCGAGATCAACTCACAACTCAACCTAATACGTATAAATGAACAGTGAACCAAGGCCAAAGCATATCGAGGTCACGTGTTTTCTAAAACGTACCCAACTTAAGTCACATTGTGTAAAACAAGTTGCCATTGCTTCTATTGTGTTCCAAACTCACTTAAATGACTTACTAAGTGTTTCTAAACAACTCACAACTCTCATGATTCACAAACGAGCCCCATCTCATTTTCTTTGCCTCGATATATATAAAAACGTGCACATAAGTTGCCACAACACTCTCAAGACCCTTTGAATCCTTCCAAAGCATTTGGAAACCCATAAATACACATTTTAAGGATTTCTATCTAGGCCAAACACAATTCCAAAGTCTCAAGAACTCACAACCAATAATTTGCCACATACGAATATATTTTTGGTCACGTTTATGTCGTGTGAACTCATAAGTGTACCACGACCTCCACAGTTCATCCAAGGGATTCCCAAGACCCTAGAACCTAGTCAATAACTCATCTCGACACTCCTAGACCACAACTCGATCACTATGTGGTCACTTGGTCACGTTACTAAACCAAACGAACCCTTACTTGTTTCTGCGACCCAACCACCCTCCAAACTCATTCACACTTGATTCATTTGACTTCACAAAGACCCTAAGACCTCACCACAACCTTTTCTCACTCGTTTCACACCCTATACAAAATTAAATCAAGTTTCTAGAACCCTAAGTCCTCGTCATCACATGAACCGAACCCAAACACCACATGGAACTCTCAACTTGCAACCAATCACCCTATCCTATGGCCTAATCTACTCATCATCCTCTGCCATATTCTCTTTGTCTCTCAAGTTGTCATTATCTCCTGTATACTCCCTCTCATGCAAAGAAACCCACGTAAAACTCACATACAAACTCTCCTTTGCTCGTTGCCTTTTGTACCGAGAAGAAGAAGAAGCACAAGTCCTTCACAAGCCATCCACAAGCTCTCAAGTCCTCACAAGCCCTCCAAAAGCTCGTAAACTTCACCACCTTTGAAGGTGTAGTAAGTGTTCTCAAATACTTAGTTAAATTTTGATTTCATTTCATGTTTTCTATTCGAATGAACCACCAACTCTTTCACTTGAATTCTCCCATGTCTCGTTAAGTTTGAGCCTAACAAAATCACTCTCCCACATCTCTACACACCTAAGAATATGTAAATGAACTCTATACGAGCTTAACATAATCCTAAGACCATGAATATTACACGTTTACAAGTTACCAAGACCTATATGAAAACCACCTAAAAATATTCTAAGTATTTTACAAGGGTTTTTGTCACTTTACTTTGGTCTCATTATTCAAAATCTATACAAAGGACATACACATCTTTTTGCTCAAACTGTTATTTTGGAACCTAAGCAAACAAGCTACCATAAGCTTACACTCTCACAAGCTCAATCCTTGGCTACCTTGTTCGTTCACAGAATCACAAACATACCCTTAATGGGCTAAAGCCCATCAAAACTCACCATGGGTTCTGGCCTGTTCCACGGCCCAAGACCACCCCAGCTCACTTTGGCAAGGCCCAATATAGGCCCAAGAACCACTAGGACCTGTTGGAAGCCCACTGGACCCACAGAAGACCCAATGGGCCCTAACAGTTCACGTTAGGCCCATTAACACACTAATAAGCTAAATAATCCACTTTAAGCTCCAATAAGCTCACTGAAAAGCTCACATAATTTTTATAAGCTTCTGGGAACTTGAAAAATCATTTGAAATGAAGTCATAAGCTAAAATGTTATTTTGGACTAAAATGTAAAAGATGTAAAGTTAAAGGACTAAAACTGTCAAGTATGCAAACTAAGGGTATAAACTGTAATTTCTACAAATTAAAGTTACAAATAGTGAATATAAGTTATTTTGAGTCATTTGTATAAATTTGAGACTACAAGGACCTAAAATAAACATTTTACATATAAAAGACTATATTTGCAAACTTCCTAAAATACAAGGACCAAAACTATAAATTCTGTAAACTTGGTGTCAAAACAGTATCTTTGAAATGTTTTTGTCATTTATTTACCTATTTGATATTATAAGTACTAAAAGTATAAATATACATTTCATAAGGACTAAAAGTGTCAACTTTGAAAGTACAAGGACTAAAAGTGTAAATATTGGAAAAAGAGTGTCAAACCGTAAATTTGACAAAGTATAGTTATAAATGAAATAATTATAAACCTGAGATACTTAAATGTCATTTTTATAAACATCAGGGTTAAAAATGTAAACTTTATAAAGTATAAGGACTAAACTTGTAATTTCACAAACTTAAGTAAAGATGATTATTTTAATAATATTAAATACAAGAAGTAAATAATTGAGAACTAACTAGATAACAAAAGATCACCTTTCACTAATCAAACTCATACATCACTTTCACCAAGATCAAGAACTGAAAACTCAACACCCTGAGTCTGACACGACTCATCATCATCACCCATAAAGACAAGAAAATATTATGTTTAATATTTTTTTTGTACTTCAGGCATTACACAAATACAAATCACACCACTATAGGAAACTAAGGTTTCTCATATTATCCAGGTTGCGTGTTGGAGCTATTCACCCGTTACACTTGACATTACTTGATTGCCTACATACACCACTGATCTAAGGTGAGTCTTTAGTCCCACACTTTTTACTTGTTTTACAAACTATGTGGGTGGGATACATGCTACACTATATGAATACAAGTATTTTGAACAACTATTTTCACTATTGTATGCTATACAACTATTGCATAAGACACATGCCAACTTGAAAGTCCCTTCTATCATGAACCTTAGTCACTTGCGAGTGAACGCGAATAACTGTGAATAGATCTATTGGTGCTTGACAGACCCATTTGTTCTAGCCCACACCTGGTAGACAAATGCACTATTATTTGACACACCTAGGAGAACTGGCAAATTCCTCACCAAGGGCACCTTACACCGTGTTGATGTCATTGCGATGGCTCACATACTTGTTAACGTTGTGTTCATGAGACTTATGGCAATATGCATATGGAACAAACTACTATTTACTTATGAAATACTTGAAAATGTGTTCATCTACTTTAAATATAAACGCTATAGATTCACTCAACAATTTTGTTGACTTTTAGCATGTATCTCA
>LBNU01011050.1:90719-109559 GCA_014162995.1 Artemisia annua
GCAATATCCATACCTGCACAGTCATAAACACAAAAACACGATATCTTTGGCTTTGAACGTTAGTTTTTGATCTAAAATAGTCTAATAATGGTGAATAAAAGGTATGTGAATAAGCACATACCAACATATATAATGTATTTATACAGAAAAGATATTCGGGGACGGGTTCGGGGACCTGAGGGTATTACCATCCCCTCCTCCATACCCGCTTTTCAGTTTCGGAGATTCCCCACCCCATTCCCCATACCCGGTCAACTCGGGGATTCCCCAGTCAAATCGGGGTCGGGTATCGAATTCTCCGTCGGATTCGGATTTTTTGCCATCTCTATTCATTATGTTGTAATAGACTAATTAAAAAGATTTTTTTTTCTTTTAATTCTTTTGTATTTCAAGTTGAGCTTTTCTAAAAGATTTCCACAAATACTTGTAATTTTTCAATTTGGTTGAGTTATGTTCATTATTATTGTTTCAATCAAAGTATATTTAATTAAGCCGTTTATTAGTGTTAGTGTTATTATGTCTTTCAAGCCTGGGAAGTGAATGAAACATTTAAAAAATTTATTATGACACTCCACTATATGCAGTAAGCATATGTATTTTAAGTGTAATCTGTTTTAACTGCTTGTACAGTGAGTGTCCTAATAAAATTTTGAAGTGCGTCAATCACTTCCTCTTTGCAAAAAGTTTCAAAAGAGAATTGATTTACACACTCAAGGTTTTGATTGGGACACTCTATTTTGTGCATAACATAGTTGTACAATGTCTATAGTGCTATGTGTACTTATACAATAAGTGTCCCAATCAAATTATGGAGTGTGCAAATCAACCTTTTTTTTTCAAAAGGCATCAGAGATGCTATCAGTATTTTAACAAACTTTCGTACGGATTTTTTAAATATATTTGTTAAAGTAGTAATTAAATGTTAAAACTATTTCACCTTGAGATTTGGTCGAAGAATAACAACGTACTTTTTCAAATGTACCAATCTAATACGTGATTTTTTTTTTTTTTAATTTGTAGAAGTGTACCGAACTTTCATAAGTGTTCCAATTTAGTATGTGATAATGACGTGTCACGTTATAAATGGTGCAACGTGCAGACTTTCAGGTATGACACGTCATCATCACATACCAAATTAGAACACTTATGCAAGTTCGTTACATTTATACAACTTTAAAAAATTTACGTACTAGATCGGTACATTTGAAACAATACATTGCGACCAAAAAGGACCAAATCCTTTTCACCTTTGCTATATTTATTTATTTATTTATTTTATCTTTTTGTTTTGTCTTCTATAACATCATAACTATGCAAAATTTTTGAGTAAGAGACATCCAAGTAATAAAGATAACAAGAGAGTATATATTGTTATAAACATACACATATATGGCCACAAACAAAATGAGCTCCTCCTTGAGCTTCAACATCCCAAGGGCTTTGCCTTCAGTTCCTCAATGCAAATTTCATCCTCTCTCCACCCCATTCAATAAAAGACAACCCCATGTCTCCAAGCCACACAAGTATTCTGTAAGTTTATCTATCATTTCAACAAAACATGCTAAACTACTAATAACAATTCTTAGACTTGTTCATTCATATAAGATGCTGTTGCAAAACTTTGCTTATTGTTTCTTTCGGGTCATTACAGAAACTCGTAGTTGCCAATTTGAAGAAGAATGATGACGAATTCGCGTTGAGTAAGTCCAGCCTCGCAATACAAGTTGGAGCACTATTGACTACTGTAAGTTATTGTTATCATACTGTAAAACCAAAATTCGTTTTGATTGTTGTTGATTTAGTTGAGATAATATCAGGTTATTAGTGAACCGGCTTTAGCGGTGACCGGAGTTAACTATGAGGAGGATCTGGTGTGGCAGTTGATACAATTAGCCATATGTGCTTTCTTCTATTTTCTAGTGGCACCAGTAAGTGAAAAGAAACTTGTTTTGATCATTTTTTTGTGGTGTTTATTTGGATAAGTGGTTTGAATGGTTGATATGATTTCGCAGCCATTTATCATGAACTGGTTGAGGACAAGATGGTACAAGAGAAATCTTTTGGAGATGTATGTGCAGTTTATGTTTGTCTTCATGTTCTTCCCAGGGTTAGTTCAAATTATCCCTTCCATGTTCAGCTTCTTTTTTTTTTTTTTTTGAACGGCTTGTTAGTTGTTAGTGGTTCAGGTAGCAGCAGAACCAATTTATAAAACCGCTATTCACTGAGTAAAATTGATTATAGAAGCCAATTATGTCTCATTTGAGGCGTAGTTAAACTAAATTTTTTATCTAGATAATGCCTTGACTAATTATCTGGTTGCTGCAACCTGAATTATATTTCACTAGAAGACTGGTTTTTAGAATGAACTTTTTTCATACTATTTGTTATAATCAACAAATTTCAAATGCTCTGCCTTGTTCGTTGTACTTATCCGTTAGAATTGATAAGGCTAACACAAAGACGTTGGGCATTTGACAGGGTGTTGCTTTGGGCACCATTTTTGAACTTCAGGAAGTTCCCAAGAGATCCAGACATGAAATACCCATGGTCTGTACCTGAAGATCCTTCCAAAATTCGAAATTCTTACAGAAAATTCCCTTGGGCTACCATTGATGATTATGAAGTTTAATGAATACACACTTTTCACTTCATGTGACCTTTACTATGTATCATAATGACACATGTACCTACTCCGCCCTTTTTATGTAATACATGATTCAATTTACTATGTGTAATTCACACAAATTTCGGTGTGTATGTATTTCTCTGTCGAGCCACTCAAGGGACTCGATGTCCAAGGTTCATAGGCACAAATAACACGGCAGGAACAAAGAAACAAAAGATGAGTAACAAGCGCCATCTGTTGGAAATACACCAAGAAAATAAAACTTAGAGGTGACTATTATGTATGGATCGACTTGGGTCATGTTTATCTCTAACGGGTCAATTAAGCTAAAAAGGGAACAGGTCACAAATATGGGTCAAACGAATCAAATATCGCCAAACACTAACATGTTTTATAATTACTATTGTAATGACATATCCATTTGTTATCGTATATAAAACATCAATAATTTACTTATGAACTGGACAAAAGATTAGAGGGTAGAAACAAATGCGGATACCAAATATTACCCATTTAACCCAAACCTGCTGCCAAATGCACACCATTTTGTCACATTTACATTAACTACGTCTAATACTGGGTCAAACAACACCAAACACCCTTGACAATCACAGATATTAGTAACTGAACAACTTGAAACTTTGAAATAAACCTGAAAGTTAACATCCACCTCAACCCACAAAAAAAAAACAGATCCGAAAACAAACAGATATAAAATAACCAAGAAACAAAATCGCTTAAAAACCGGTTGATCTTGCATCTACTTTTAGCTGAAACATAGTTCTAAAAGAGAGGATCTTTAAATAGTACCTCATTCTCTTTCTTATAACTTTCAACTTTTGTATGCCGCCGAACTATCTTGCATGTTAGAGAATGGAACAGCTTTTTTGCTCAAACTGAGTGTTGGATGTTGAGCATTTCAACGAATTTGGTCAAATCCAAAGACTCAAAAGCGTTTTGAGGCACGAAAGCGATTCCCAGACCAATGACAATGAGGGCCACACCCAAACCTTTAACACATCCCCACCCGCGTGACAGTCTTCCTAGTAACACCTTACAATATTTGTCTGCTTCTTTGTAGAGCTTTTGTTCAGCAGCAGATATGTCACCCTCTGTTAAGGCTTTTTCATTCTGTAAATAGAAATTTAAAAAAAAAAAATTGAAGAAATAAGCACGATTGCCTTTATGCTACATTCAGTGGAATCTGCAACTTGANAAAAAAAAAAAAAAAAAAAAAAAAAAAAAAAAAAAAAAAAAAAAAAAAAAAAAAAAAAAAAAAAAAAAAAAAAAAAAAAAAAAAAATGAGGACGAATAGGTAATAAAGTGGTCAAAGATCCCCCACAACTGCACTTTTAAGGGGGTGTTTGGCTTTGCGTTATGATGTAGATTATCTACTTATCACGTTTGCAAAACGTGAATAAGCAGTTATTAGTGTTTGGGAACTTTTTTCAAATAATTGATTATTTGCGTTTCGATGGAGCCAAAACCACGTTTTGAATAATCTGTGAATGTGGTGCTTTTGCAAAACGCAAAAGTTGATTCTCATGTGGCCCACAAAATGAAAGCTTTTAATACCTATATTGCCCTCTCATTTAATTTTCATGTAGCCTATTTTGGTAATGTAAATGTTCAATTTTGTAATTTTACGCATTATGTTACAAAATAATCACATTTGCCAAACACTAAAAAATTGATTATCTGATTATTGCGTTATCAAATAGCATAAGCAAATCCAAACACTATATTTCAGAACCACGTTTTGTAACAGCTTATTATCTAATTATCCGTTTTCAAAACGAATAATCTATTTTCAATAAGCAATCCCAAACACCCCATAAGATGTATACAACCTCATACCTTACTTTATCCAAAAAAAAAGTTATATTTTTATAGTGGTGATATACTTTTGTAATTATATTGAAAATGTTGAATATTTACAGTTTAAAAATAAATAAATAAATAAACCGTATAAATGCTTGCATATCGACCCAACCTGATTTTTTAGACTCATTTAAAACCCTAAACAGTGTAGCACATGAAAGTAAGGGGTAATATTTCATCTCAAATTAGTCCACTCAATTCTGAGTGCAAATGAGTTACTCTTCGAACTTCCAATTTTTCTAGATGATCAACAAACTGACACATTAATGTTTTTAAAGAGACCTAAAACTCACAACCAATGAAACAGACCAATAGAGTGGAAAGAATCTACTGACCATTAAGTTAAATGCCACTTGGTAGAGTGAAACAGGGTTGTTGCATATGATAAATGAATGTTTTTAAACTCAATCCGAATACACATTTTCAGCTTTATGAGAGCAAAAGGTTCATAGTAGTAACAATATGAGAAATGGGTAAGAGATGTACCATGTTCTTGAAACTACTGACAGTTTCACCAAGAGCCTCAAGAGAAGACTGTTTTGCAGATAAATCATNAATCCAAACACTATATTTCAGAACCACGTTTTGTAACAGCTTATTATCTAATTATCCGTTTTCAAAACGAATAATCTATTTTCAATAAGCAATCCCAAACACCCCATAAGATGTATACAACCTCATACCTTACTTTATCCAAAAAAAAAGTTATATTTTTATAGTGGTGATATACTTTTGTAATTATATTGAAAATGTTGAATATTTACAGTTTAAAAATAAATAAATAAATAAACCGTATAAATGCTTGCATATCGACCCAACCTGATTTTTTAGACTCATTTAAAACCCTAAACAGTGTAGCACATGAAAGTAAGGGGTAATATTTCATCTCAAATTAGTCCACTCAATTCTGAGTGCAAATGAGTTACTCTTCGAACTTCCAATTTTTCTAGATGATCAACAAACTGACACATTAATGTTTTTAAAGAGACCTAAAACTCACAACCAATGAAACAGACCAATAGAGTGGAAAGAATCTACTGACCATTAAGTTAAATGCCACTTGGTAGAGTGAAACAGGGTTGTTGCATATGATAAATGAATGTTTTTAAACTCAATCCGAATACACATTTTCAGCTTTATGAGAGCAAAAGGTTCATAGTAGTAACAATATGAGAAATGGGTAAGAGATGTACCATGTTCTTGAAACTACTGACAGTTTCACCAAGAGCCTCAAGAGAAGACTGTTTTGCAGATAAATCATTCCACTGCTCGGTAAGCTTTCTCAGAATCACAACGCTAGCTTCTAAATTATCCACATAAACCTTCTCCTGAACAAATTATGTATATAGTAAATTTAAAATAATATTGACAAAAGAGATGTTTATAAATTATAACAGTATTCCCAAAATGAAAAACAAAACTCACCCATTGCTTATAAGAATCAGGATTTTGAGTTAAGCACCAGATAGAAATACCAGATGCTTCACGGGATAGTTCAGGTATTGCTGCCAAACAAACAAAATTAAGTAAAAATTAAGTCTCTGAATAGCTTCTTTAAGTTAAAGTTTCTCATTATATATGAAAAGTGCACCTTCTCCAGAAGCTTTCAAAGTAATGGTAAAGATTTGTTGAGAAACTTGTTTCATGGCTTTGCTTCCAGGGGAACCGGCAAGAGCCACTTCCTTAAGTGTAGGATAAACAGCTTCAAACCTTTCCGTTGCCTGCATCATAACATAATCAGACAATAGTGGTAGTAAATTTAACTCACTTAACTATGAAATGGTCCGAATTGGGTAATGTCTGATCTCTAAGGAGTCAAATGAATTATATTAAAGGATTTAACCTCAAAAAAGGGTCAAACGGTTTGAATGCCATTCAAAGTGCATTCAAACATAAATCGTGTAAAACCATGGTTTTTGCGATTTAAACATTTAAGAACCTTCCTAATAATCACTTTACCTTAACTCGAGCTGAAGACGAAGGGAAAGTTACTCTCAACAGAAGGTCAAGTGCTGATGGCGGCATCAAACGCTCTCCTTTCCGCACAGCACCATTTATCAAAATAGTGCGAGCCTTTGGGGCAGAGAGAATCCTAAGAACCAAAAAGAAGTATCAAAGATGTATTGCATGTTTGTAAGGCTAACAGTGAAACAAAAAAGAATAAATAGTTGAAGGTTGATTTGAAACCTTTCCACTAATTGCAAAATTAGATCCCTGGTCTGAGGATTAGAGCCAGATTTGCCCCCAACAATGGGCAAAACCAAATGCGACCAGCAGTACAAACCAACAGCCAGATCGCCTTGTGTTGCCTTCATATAATAGATATAGTTTTAGCAGATAGAAATATATATTACTTACATATGGTAAGAACAGAAGGTATCTTATTGTAACGGATTAGCTAATTAAGAACTCACCTGTGCTACCATCCACACAATAAGTGGAAGCTTATCTTGTCCCTGATACTTTGAAGTATCCCTCAGAGTTGGTAATACACTAATCAATGAATCCGGTTTCCTTCGCAATACCATTGCTAATGCTACGAAAATACCAACCTGCCAATGAATATTAAAAACAACGATTAGTATTTTCCTACATGTCCTCTAAATTAAAAACAATTTGTCATTCAGCTTTCTCACTATCTTGCCTGAGATTTTGAGGATGTCTTTTGGGGACCTTTCTTTGATCCCTTTCCACTGCCTTGTTGGATGGAAAAGTCAACAAGAATGCTGTCTAAGGACCATAGGACAAAAGAACTAAGTGCTTCTGAAGATCGGTTATTGATCCAGTCAACTGATGTCTTGTATACAGCTTCAGGAATATGTGACACTGGATTCTGCAAAAAAGAAAATTAAAGAGATTAAATTAGGAGAGGAGGAAGAATGGGAGGTACAACTAAAACCAAGAACCATCTTATCCTTGTAAGATAGAAATTCTGTCAAGGTCCAAAATAATTGGTTAGTATAAGAATGATGAATCCAGTTACTTCTATGTCAACAAAGCATTAGCATGTCTATACATAGTATGTGGATAAGGAAAAATGATGGTTGGAAGACAACAAGGAGCTATTTTGCTCAAATAACAGCAAGCAGGTGAGATGTGATCGTCAACTAAAGTTGAGTGTATCGAGATATGTTACATTATTATTTATTGGAGGACATTCGCCTTCCCCAACATTCTGACATACAAAGGAAATGACATGGAGTTGTAGTTGCTATCAGTACGACCATATACTTTGATGTCTCTCTTCTGTTAGCTTGTATCACACTATCACCATTTTTTGAGTTTAGATAATTCTCATTTTGGCACCTTGTGCATGTGGACTTGATCACAGATCATAAAGAAGTTAGGTGGATGCACATAATCCATATCCATATGTAAATGGAATAAGTCATTATTTGACTAATTTTATGCATCTATTACTACAGGATTGTGAACTTTAATACATAAAACACCAGATCATACACAGGGTCCAACTTCTTACATTTCACGACTAGTTTATATGACAAGTTGACAACACTGAGCATATAACACATCAAGTAACAAGCTAATGGGCATTTAAATTCACAGTGGAAGTCTTAATTGAGTGTACGAAGAGTTTCAAAAGAACTTACATCTGCAACCTTTACAACAGGAGATTCTCTCAATAGTTTCACCCACGGAAACTGTGAAGCACTGACATTAGAAAATGCCCGTCCAAAGTAATCAGCAAACCTCATTAACTGTATATCCTGTTGTGTCTCAAACGAAGCCTGCACATGTAAATAAAACTACATGATTAGTAATTTTCTACAATATAACTAAAAATCCAGTATCAAATTAATCTAAACATAATCCATAGAATGAAGCTAACAAATTTCATTTTTTTTACTTTGATATGCACATGCTATTATGATCATGTTTGATACAAACCCCTGCGTGTTACATTCAGCCACATATCAAGATCATTTTCCTAAAACCATGCAGCAAGGTACACCTAAATATCATATCAGTTCCAACAGAAAACACAGCTATAGCCACATTTAACTGTGTTTCATGAAACGATCATTCGCTCAATCTTTTAGAAACGCCCAGCATAGTATACACGCCACGCCACATTTCAAGATCAATCTTTTGAAAATAACTATCAGATCAGTTTAAGCAAAATATCTAAACTAAAGCAAGATCTAATTGTTTATCCCACAGAAGCAAAAATTCAGATCATTCAAAAAAATTTCAGCTAATTACACACAAATCGCATCAAAAGAATTAGATCAAATCCCAAACTAATTCGCTTCACATGCAGCTATGTTCATCAACATTACACATCCTCAATTCAACATCAATGTCCTCACAACAACAAATTTAACTTATTATCAGCTCGATCTAAAACCGATCACCAACACTAACTACAAATCGAATCACACATCCTGCAATTTCAAAAAATCAGCTAATCACACAAACACCATATCAAAAACATCCGCATGCCTTATTATCAACACTAACGCCAAATCTAGATCACTCAATCAAATTCCGCAAACTACACGACATTCATATATCCAAATCATCTAAAACGATACATGCATCAACAAATCACACCTAATTACCAAATCAAATCAAACAGATCACCATTCACCAATTATATCAAAATCATAACAAAATTCACACTCACAGTAACATCAGACAAAAAACCAGCCAGATCATCCGCATCGAGCTTAACCGCAGCTTCCGAAACCGTAACTTTCGGCTTCTTCACTTTCTTCACCTTCACCTTCTTCTCTTCAACATTCACACCATTACCATTACCATTAACCACAACCTCATCATCACTATCACTCTCATCATAACCACCGCCATTCCTCTTCTTAACCGTTTTTTTAACGGTATCCTCACCGTCATAGATCGCTAAATTCGCTAAGCGATCAGCTTCAATCACCTTCCTACGCTCTTCCGATTTCTTCTCGATCGATGTGAATACATTCTTATCAGTAGATCCGTTGGAATGAGGCTTTGATGTTGATGATGATGACGTCACCTGTGAAGGAGGATTGGTGGTTTTGCGGTGTTTTTTGGCGTAGGTTACTTTTTGCCAGCCGTGATTGTTGCTGGAGTCGTCGGTAATGTGGTTTGATTCGTAATGATCCATTGTGAAGAATGATGATGATGATGAAATGTGTGTGTGAGATTTGGGGGTTTTGTGACGTGAAAAACGATGGGGGTGTGTGTTTAAGAGGGTGGGTGGGTGGTGAATGGAAATGGAGCAACGACTTTTCTACTAATGGAAATAGTTGACTATTGTTAGGGATTTTGTACTTTGTGGACTACAAGTTGTACTTTTCCTTGGGTGGTTCATGTCTAGCAGTGACATCTAATTGGGTAGTATGCTGACCCTGAGATCCTTCTGCTACTCTTTTATCACCTGAAGGGGTAAAAATCCTANGTTTGTGGACTGATTAAGAGGGATGATGAGTGACAAGTTGTTGTGATATGGTTTTAGAGGGAAATGGTGAAGAGGTCTTTGACTTTTGGTGGTCAAAGAAACAAAACGGGGGGTGTTAAGGTGTATGTTTTGTGTGATTTTGGGTTGGACTGGGTTAAGTAGTTTGTGGTAGGGTTTTGTGTAGTGGGCTAAGGGGTTTAATGGGTACAGGTTTGGTAACAGATTTGGTATTAGTATTAGGGAATTAATTTAGGTTTAGAATAAAAAGTAAATAAAACTGGATTTTGAAATCTTTTGTAGCTTATTTTAATAATAATAATAATAATAATAATAATAATAATGATAATAATAATTATAATAATAAAAAGTAAACTAAATAAAAATTTTAGCAAAATAATAAAAGGTTTTGTCAAAATGGTTTTGTGATTTTATTTTGGAAAACGGTTTAAGGTTTTGAAAATGATTTTGCATTTAAGTCTCGGGGTAAAAGGATAAATTGGTAATTTTGGTGTCGGGGTTAAGGGCAAGATGGTAATTACGGTTGTGTTGTGGATTTCCATACCTCCCCCATGTCACTCTCCCGAGATTGACTTCGATCTTTGACTCTTTGTCTTTTTCTTTGTTTTTCTTCAAAAATGTGTCGAGTCGATCCGGTAATTGCTCCGTTTAGCTCCGGTTTCCCATCCAAGCTCCGTTTTGCTCACTTTTGCCTTGTTTTCAATCCATTTGTACCTAAAACACACAAAAACACATTCCAAGGATATTTGTGACATTATATGGTCTTTTCGGGTGTTTTTGGTCGTTTTTGTTCGTTAAATGAGGTAAAAGATATGTGTAAATAGGCACATATCAATCCTCCATAAGGATCTTATGCGTGCAGAATTACGGGCTAATTCCCTTGATATTGGACATTTTCCATGCTAATGCTCCTCTACGCTTGTATAGTACCTGCAAAAGGGATTCTTTTTCTTTTGGCGTTAAGTTAGATGCAATAATAACGGGTGAATTAGCGTTCCCATTTAAATAAGTATATTCTAAGGTAGAAGGAAGATCCTTAAGCACAGGTTTAAAATCATCAATCTCATTAGCACTAGCGGAATAAACTTGCTCCTTTATTATGTTGTCGCTGTTATCAGGGAGATGCGGCGTATCAGAATTACTGATGCGCCGTAGTGAGTTACAGACAGCAGAATCAACAATGAAATTATTAATAAGAGGATTTTCATCAACTTGATCTCCTATGGCAATGGTATCTTCTAAATTTTTAAGCAGAAAAGAATCAAGTAAATCATTTTTAACAATTCTTGAGTAAATTGATTAATGGTGTCGTCAGAAGCATCGACATTATAGCATTCATCATCTTCATAATTAGTTTTACTCATAGATTGTTCCATATTAAATTCAACCTCGTCTTTACCTATGGTAAGAGTTATCCTTTTATTAAAAACATCAATCATGGCCCTAGCAATGGCTAAAAAGTCGTCCTAAAATTATAGGCGTCCTAGAATTTTCAGGCATATCCAGGATAACGAAGTCAATAGGTAATTCAAATTTATCAACTTTTAATAAAACGTTTTTAGCTATTCCTAATGGGTATTGTATCGACCTATCAGCCAGTTCTAAGCACATCCTAGTAGGTTTAGGTTCACCAAAGCCTAATTTTTCATACATAGTAGATGGCTTAAGACTTATACTAGCTCCTAGGTCTGCCAAATCATTTTCAATATATAAATTTTTAATTTGACAAGGAATAGTGAAACTTCCTAGATCTTTTTCTTTAGATGGAAGTTTGTTGAGCAAGGCTGCTGAGCTTCTTTCCCCCATTGTTACGATGCAGGCCTCTTTGAGTTTTGACTTGTTGGTGAGCAAGCTTTTCAGATATTTAGGGTATTTAGGCATTTGCACTAGGGCTTCCATAAATGGTATGCTGAGCTGCAGCTGCTTGAGATTTTCCAAGAACTTTCTTTGGTAAGCATCTTCTTTCTCCTTCCTCACCCTATGTTGAAAAGGAAGCGTTGATCGTTTAGGCTCGACAGAAGGTTCTTTTCTAATTACGGGTTCCGGACTAGCCTCCTTTGGTTGTTCTTGCTCAGGTGGTGTAGATCCAGAGGAAACGTTGTTTGAGTTGTTATCCTCGGGTGTTTCTCCGATTTGAAAGGTAGATTTTCCGCCTCTAGTAGTAATTCCTTTCAGGTCGTGCTTTACCAAAAGAACCCTGTTAAGTACCTTTGACAATTGGTGCACTTCAATTGCCAATCCATTGATCATGTTGTTTTGTTCTTTTAGTAGCAGCTCGTGACTAGCCTTGAATTCGTTAATAAAGTTTCTAGCTTCATGATGTTCTTTTTCATTCGCTTGAGCGATCGTTAGAGCAAACTCTTCCATAGTAAGATTCTTTCTAGGTCTTCCGAACCAGTTGGGGAAAATATCAAACATTGTTCCTGAAAATCAAAAACAGGTAGATTTCAAAGTAAAAACTTCCTAGCGTAAGGGTAGGTTATAATATTTTCCGTTCGGATATAAAAATAAAAATAACTGATGTCTGCAAACGATGCGCCGTATCCTTGAAAAGGGATGCGACGTATGTTAGGATCATAGTTTTCAACTATTCAGTCAAGTCTCAGTCATTTCAGTTATTGTAATAGGTTGCTAGAATTATCTTATTTAGCTACGTTATTTAATACTCGTATGGTTTTATGTAATAGTCTAAGTTAAAGTCCAATGGGCCTAAAGCCCAAACGTTTAAGAGAAAGGAAGGACTAGGCGTGTTGCCCTAGCTCCCATCCTATAAATAGGACCTCTAAGTAATCCTTTCTTTTGTTGGTTAATTTCATATCTTAAGGAAACTCTTGTTCTTTCATCTTTCATATTGATCTTAATCAACCAAGTCTAATTCTCATCTCATTTCTTTCATTTGAATACTTGTGTTTACTAATATGGTGACCTAACAAGTGGTATCAATCGCTAGAAGAAGGTGTAGTTTTATTTTTTTGTGTTATACGAACCATAAACACGTTTTAATCTCGTTGAAATCAAAAAGTTTGCAACTTTCTTGCTTCTTTTGTGTTTTTATCACATATTTGTTACCAAACTTGTGTTAGAAACCAAAACAAACAACAAAGTTTCAAAATTTTATGTTTTCTTTTTTATTCGTAAATTTGTACTTTTTATCGAAAATCTTCAAATTTTTGTTAAAAAGTTCAAGTTTGCAACTTTCATTAAGATTTCATCATTTTAATGATAGTTGTACAAGAATCTTGGGTTAAAAACTCGTTTTAGGCTTGCTTTTTCACAAAAGAAAAATCTGCGTTTTGGATTCTTATCGAGAACTTGAAACCCCAATTTATCGAGAACCTTAAACCCTCTTTTATCGAGAACCTTTGATATTACTACTTAAGTGTTTTTGTTGTTTACATAGTGCTTTTCTCTCTTGTATAAGAAAGAAAACACTTTGACTTATTGGATAGTTTCGTTATTGTATAATCTCAAAACTTTGGATACTTGTTATCGAAAACCTGAGGTTATCGAGAACTTCACCAGTTATCGAAATCAATTGTTTGTTTTCGAAATCTTGTGACTCTATCGAAATTACTTTCAGAAACATCGAAAACATAATTTGTCTTCATAGAACCAAAGATCTCGATAATTGTCTCCAACATTTCTCGATAAATTCCTTTTATCGAGAACAAAGTGAGTTATCGAGATCCTACTTATTTTATCGAGAACTTCAGTTTTTCGAGATTACCTGGACTTTAACAGTTTATCGAAATCATCCAATAACCAAGTATCAAAATCATTTTGGGTTTTGTTTTCTAAGAATTGTCTCAAGCACTATACTTTCTACAAGATCCATAAACCACAAGTTTTTCAATCATGTCTCAACCACCGTACTTTAACCCTTATCAAGCACAACCATATCATCAACTGCAACAATTTCGTCAGCAACAACAATATCAACAAAATGCACAATCATATTCACAGCCAAGTCAAATGTATCCTCAGCAACATGCCATGATGCATCAATTTCAACCTCAACCCTTACCAATGCTACAACAAATAACTCCAACGCCAAAACAGTCTCACTGGTTTGATCAGATGTGTGAGGTCATTACTACTCAACAATCGAGGCATGAAGCAGGTTCACTTGACACACCACCAATGTTGACACCGGGTAACTATGTTAAGTGGTCAAGCCGATTCCTTAGATTTCTTGATCTCAAGAAACCCCATGGCAGATATCTTAGGAAGGTTATCATGGAAGGTCCATTTGTACCACCTCTCAACACTGTTCCTGCTAATGACAATGCTGTTCCACCTAGACCTGAGTCTTCAACAGCTTTACCTGAAACACGCCTCACTGCTGAACAAATTCTTCATAAGGAAGCGGACGAATATGCCATGAGTTACATCCTTCACAGCATACCAAATCCTATCTTTCGCAGTGTTGATGCTCAGAAAAATGCTAAGGCCATGTGGGAACACGTTCATCTACTAATGGAAGGAACTCAGTTGAATCAGGAGGATATGGAATCCAAACTTTACATGGAATACACACACTTCATGATAGAGCCAATGGAATCACTTGAGTCATACTATCACCGCTTCACCAATATCATAAATGACCTCGACAGACACAACATCACACTACCAAAGATTGCCGTTAACACTAAGTTTCTTGGGTGTCTTGGACCGGATTGGCAGCGATATGTGACATTTGTTCGTCAGGCAAAGAATCTTCATGATGCACCGTATGGATTGTTGTATGATTATCTCAAACACCATGAGTCAGAAGTGAACAAAGACCGTGCTCAGAGAGGAACCCTTTCACCGTCTCCAACATCAAACTCATTAGCATTGGTTGCTCACTCACATGTTCCGAATTCATCCATGCAACTTCACGATTACTCAGTTGAACAGAATCACTTCAATTACCCTATTCAGAATAAGACTTCATCTTATGATCTCTCTTCACAACAACAACCAACACAACTTGACCTATCACACAACAATGATCCCTTGTACCAATCACATGATGATGATGATGACGAGGACTTCAACAGCCTTAATCAGGGAATAGCACTCATTGCTAGAGCTTTCAGCAAATTTTCTAACAAGTCCAACAATCGTCTCCGATCATCGTCTAATACAAGGAATCAAGCTGTGATTCATGATGGCCGTGTTGAGGTTCAAAACCGTAACAGTGGGAGATTCAATTCTGGTGGTTATAGTTCTGGACAGAGGTTTAACAACAATGGAGGAAGCTTCAGGAACAACTCTGGCTCATCTCAGAAGAAGGTTGATTTTGGGGATAATGGGAATGATACATCAGGGAATCAGATCATTAAGTGCTTTAACTGCAATGGAGTCGGTCATATGGCTACTGCATGTCCTTCTCCAAGAACTCAGGGCAGTAAGTATCACAAACAGCAACTTCTATTAGCTCTTCAGGAGGAAGCTAGAGGCACAAATAAACAGAATGACAACAGCTTCATGGCCAATGCTCAGTCTGATGATGACATGGAAGATCTCGAAGCTAATGCTGCTGTTATGCTTATGGCCAACATGCAGGAACTCCACATCACTGAATCAGGTCCAGTATATGATTCTGACACTCTGTCTCAGGTAAACGACTTTAATTCATGCCTTATACATGATATTGTCACCCCATCTGCATCTGCATCTACATCGAAACAATCGGTTCAAAATGATGCATTGTTCTCTACAGACGAAAATTATCAATTGGACACAGTCGTTACATTTGATGATGATCAAATTAACTCAGATGTCTCAATTGATGATTCTCACACTAATCATGTAAACGACAACAATGCTCATCTTAAACCCCTTGCTTCTATGACTGATCCAGATTCAGACCTTCGGACACTTCTCATGGCCAGTCAATCTCAAAATATAAAATGTCAAGAATTAAATGCGAGATTGAAAGAGAAGAATGCATCATTGTCTAGGGATCTCGAGTGTTTGAATATACAATTAAATAACGCTGTTAAACTCATTGATAACGAAAAGAGCTTTGAAAATGCTTTTAAAGAATCTTATCGTCGTGAAAAGGATCTCGAATTTCAAATTGGCAACATAATGGAATCTAAAAATGATTTAGCTTTACAACTTGAACAACAAGCTTTTGTACATAAACAACAAGTTGCTCAACTCGAAGATGTCATTTTGCAAACCAAAAATGAGTTGTCAACTTGTCAAGCGGATTTTCAGGAACATAAACAGATTTCAAGGGATAGAGTTAAATCATATTTAGATGAAATTGTTGAATTGACGAGTCAACTCAAAGAGTTTCAGAATGTTGTATATAAAACTGGTAATTCAATTACAACCATTCATAAACTTTCTGTAAAACGGTCAAACACCGGCCATGGTTTTGCCATTGGTAGTGAATCACCCAGTTTTTTAAACAAAGCACTCACCGAGATTCCGAAGATATATAGTGCAAACCATTTCTTTGATGATACTGTTATTCGTGCTGTTGTTTATGATCGTGAGGAAGAATTGGAAATAGAGGACGAGACTCGATCTAAAATGGAAAATGTTGATTTCAACAAACCTTTTGATTACTCAAAAATGCCTTCTATTAATGAAACTTTTACACCTCAAAAAGAGAATGTTGAACAACCGTATTTTATATTACCAGAAGATCTTCCTTCTTATAAAGCTTCCCTCACACCAGTAGTTCAAAACAATGGTCTTTTAACTAAACCAGAAAATGTTCAACCTCTTCCTAAAACGTGCAAGATACTTCGGTATTTCCAAACGTTTATGGAAGATATTGAATTTTTACAAGATGCTGTTGATCGTAATTCAGAAATCACTGTTTTCACATTTATTGCTCCTCATGAGCGTGAACGGCGAGAGGTGTTTCAAAAACAATTTTTACCTCACGTTCAACATCTACGTCTATGTGCTGAACTCTGGGAACAGGATCTTCAAAAAGAAGTGTCTTCAATGATGGATATTTTTCAAGAAACAGAAAAATCAATTTCATTTTATCTACGTCAAAATCAATTTTTGCAAAATGAAAATGATCGTCTCATGGAACGTGTCCTCAATTATGATATTATATCTATGGTAATGAATTCTCTTTATGAATGTGGTACTGATATGCTTGTTTCTGAACACTGTGATGACATTGGGTTGTTGAATAAAACAATTGAGACATTAAAAAATGAGAACATGAATCTCCGACAACAAAATGATGATGTGCAGAAAAAACTTTCAGATGAAATCTTTCAACTCAACAAAAAACTAGAATGGTGTCAAAACCAAAGTCTTGTTTTTGAACTTGAATTGCAAAATCTTAAAACTTCGACATCTTTTTCAAATGGAAATGAGGAACTTAAAAGTCAGATTTCTAAATATGAAAAAGAGATTGCTGAATTGCAAGAAGTAACAGTTTTTTGGCAAAAGAGTCGAGATGAATATTTCTACTTAAACCGAAAGATTGACAGCACAATTCAGGACAAAACGCACATCATTATTGAATTGAAGGAGAAAATTAAAAATCTTGAAAATACTAAGATTGTTGCACCAGAAAAACATAGGACAGATAACACTAGTAACGATACAGCTATTCATAATTCTAACATGAGTTCTTCCACCTCTCCAGGACTAGTTATCCCTCCTAGCGTTAGCAGATCTAAGCACCAAAAAGAGAAACAGAAGAATAGGAATTTGCGACGTAAGAGAGAGAACTTAAAAGCTATGGAAGTAGAAGCTCACCCTATGAATTTGAATAATAATCATGTTACTATAGATTTAGATTGTGATTTGGCAACTTGTAATCCGAATCTGTCTGTAACGAATGATGTATCTCGTACTTCTTTATCGTTTAATGCATCTTGTGTGTTTTGTCGTAAATCTATGCTATCTGGTAATCACTCTAAGTGTGTTGCTACTTCTCTTTTAACACGTCTTAAGAAACTTACAAAAGGCAAAAAATCTAGGCCCACCACTGCTTCCAAATCTAAGATAGGATTAACGCCCCCTGTAGTTTCTGAGGATGTAGTTACTACCCCTGTAGTTAAGCCCAGCAATCCTAAGAACTTGCCTTCACTTAGCGAATTCACTAAGAAGAAAGCGCAATCTAGTTGGAAGTGGTAGCGTTGGTTAACTAAGATGCATAATTTTGCTTGGATTCCTAAAGGTGTTATATCATGTGCTTCTAACCAACCGGAACCCACTACTTCATCGGGTTCCACCATNACTTACAAAAGGCAAAAAATCTAAGCCCACTACTGCTTCAAAATCTAAGCTAGGATTAACGCCCCCTGTAGTTTCTGAGGATGTAGTTACTACCCCTATAGTTAAGCCCAGCAATCCTAAGAACTTGCCTTCACTTAGCAACTTCACTAAGAAGAAAGCGCAATCTAGTTGGAAGTGGCAGCGTTGGTTAACTAAGATGCATAATTTTGCTTGGATTCCGAAAGTTGTTATATCATGTGCTTCTAACCAACCGGAACCCACTACTTCATCGGGTTCCACCCTTACCATTGTGCCATCGTCGTCTCCTTCGTGTGATGCAGGTGGTGCAAATCATTCTCTGGATTGTTGATAGCGGATGTACCCAACATATGACAGGCGATCTCAAACTGTTAAGAAACTTTGTATCAAAGTTCATCGGTACTGTCAGATTCGGGAATGATCACTTCGCTGCTATTATGGGGTATGGAGATTATGTCAGTGGGAATATTGAAATCAGCCGTGTATACTATGTTGAAGGTCTTGGTCACAATCTATTTTCAGTCGGTCAGTTTTGTGACGGTGACTTAGAAGTTGCATTCAGGGAGAAAACTTGTTTCGTACGTGATCTACAAGGGAACGATCTAATGTCCGGCACTCGCAGCAACAGTCTTTATACCATTTCAATGTCTGATATGATTGCTTCCTCTCC
>LBNU01011051.1:0-23888 GCA_014162995.1 Artemisia annua
GCTTCATAAGTTCTGTGATGTTACCTTGCAAAGAGTTCATGATGGTTTAGTGGAGAGATTGACAGAAGATCTGAATAAGGTGAAAGAAGGAAAGCATACCCGTTGGAATTCTAGCACTCGAAGAATGGTAAAGAACTTCATCCATGCCATCGAAGAAAGGCTCAACCGAAGGGAGCAGATTAGAAGACTGGAAAGTTACATTGGGGTTCGTCCATCGTTTCCGATCCTGACATTTCAGAGGCCCAATGCAAAGTTCACCGACTTCAATGCCTTGACCTCATCTCAGACATAAGCTTTTGGTATAACCTTTCATTATTTCAAATTCATTCTCAGTTATTAAGGCTTGTGTACACATAACAGTGCACAACCCATACCTTGTAAAGAAAGGACCCTGTGGTACGCTTCAGTGCCACAACCCTAAGATAAGGAGCGAAGGCTTCTTACTTTTGAGTAGAATTTATCAAACTTTTCAGATTTTCACAATTCTACTCAAAAGACAAGTATTTCACCTCAATGAGTATCCACAAGTTGAGGGGGAGTACTTGTACCAAAACATCGTTCTTAAAATATCAAATCTTTGATGATAACTCCCCACAATACTTAAAAAGCATATTTTAATCAAAATCGTTTACAAAAACAACATTTGATATGCTATTTTTGAGGGGGAGAAGACGAAAATGATTAAAATATGATGTGGCAAAGTTGTATCTCACTCGAGGTCGACTCAGTAATGACCCAAGAATTGACGAAACAAAAACCGTTAGTATTCGAAAGGATTTATCCGAGTAGATTGTACCGTTTCGAGAAACTCTTTCTAGACGTTACTTTGACGGGTCTAACTTCCTTTATGGAATGTTTACAACTTCAAGGTAGTTATTAGGGCTAGTTGTCACCTAAAAACTGACAATGCATCCCTTTAACTAAGCAACGTAACCGTGTCCCTCGGGTACATGTCTATTAAGAGTTGATCAATTCTAAAGTGCTAACTTCTCCCGCATGTTTTATTTTCCGCAAAATATTCATAAGCACATGTGGAGGGGGAGTATTTCATAAGAAAATAAAACCCTCAAAGTGTTATAAAATGTTTTATTCACAAACACTTTGAGAGATTTTCAAATGAATGGTTTCGAAAGGCATCACTAGGATAGTCATGGAGTTATAAGGTGACTAAGGTTAGGAATAACCGTCCTATGATCCGCCTAAACCGGAGGGATCTACCCAAGGACAATACCAATAGTTAGTATTTAGATGTCCTTAGGCTTGATTCGAAAAAGGAGTAATGAATGGAATGGAGAAAGAAGGGGTTGAAGAATTAAAAAGAAAAGTTATGAAAAGGGTAAAAAGAAATGAGCCCTCCAAATTATTCAACCTTAGGGCAGACACCGGGTTCAATTCATATGCTACTGGTTGTTGCTAAGGCGACACCGGTATTGAAGATAAAAGACGTCATGGACCCAGTGACGCATGCACCTTAACCTTCTAGCCACTCGGGTATCTCTCAAAAGATACTTGTTTCATTCTCACGGGGAACCGTTGTAATCTATCGACCTTCTATTTAGAGTCGGTTGATATTGAAATAGGAGACCCTGCCCCAATCTCCGCATAGGAAACCATAAGTTGCACTAATTGAGTCTAGAGCCACGAGATACATCAAAGATCTCTTAGGTACACTTAGTAATCTTACATTGGTTGTTCTACATCAATGGACACCAACTGTAAATTATCGAGTCCTTCACAGATCTTAGCAATCTGCCTAGAACGTTCATGAGGGATTTACTTAGGTATTTCTCGAATGATTGAACGGAAATTCTGCCAAGGTCAACATCAAACAGCCCTGACAGCAGGTCACTTCGGTAATTCCTCGTGGGTTACCCTTAGTGTTTACGATGGCTTCAAACGGTCTACAGTCGTGGGGTGATCTCCAGCGACTCACCTAATCGTGGGTGTACTTAGTTGTGCCCGTGTAAGCTCCTTTGAGGGTATCCGATTAGGAACGGCCTTGACGCGAATTAGAAGGAGTCTTCACACTATGCTGTTGATGAATTGTAGTTCAAACCTGTAAGTACCGGTTGTATTATTGCTAACTGTTTTATTTCAGGTACAAATGCCATCTAGAACACCAACTTCCACGTGCTCATACATACATCACAATGCCGATGAAAGCTCAAAGAACTATCACAGTCCATAGGAAAGATTCTACATCAACAATCATGAATCTTCAACATCAAAGACAAAAGAGCTACGAATGCATGAAAACAACACCGTCAAAGATGTATGAGCATGTTGGAACGGAGCGAATCCATTGGAGATACCAAAAGTGACGCGTGGCGGATTACAACATCATCTCTCATTTTCACATCAACAAAGACAAAGAACAAAGAACGATGAATCACTTCTACTACAATCATTTTGAAGACGTCTAAAGCTACAAATGTCAACAGTTAAAGTCCTAAGACAAAGACGTCAAGCAACCTCGATGACCGTGACGAACTTCTATCCTTCAACAATCCTTCATGACCGATCCTTAGGGGGAGATTGTTAGGATCATAGTTTTCAACTATTCAGTCAAGTCTCGGTCATTTCAGTAAATGTAATAGGTTGCTAGAATTATCATTATTTGCTACGTTATTTAGTTACTCGTATGGTTTATGTTTAAGTTTAATAAGATGTCCAATGGGCCTTGAAAGCCCACGACTTAGAAGATAGGGAAGGAAGGGAGTGTTGCCCTATCCCTCTCCTATAAATAGGACATCATGTATCTCATTACATTTGTTGGTTAATTTCATATCTTAAGAAAACTCTTATTCTTTCATCTTTCATATTGTCATTAATCAACCAAGTCTAATTCTCATCTCATTTCTCTTATAAGATTACTTATGTTTACTAATATGGTGACCTAACAATTTCGGTCAACCAATCAGAATTAAGAGCTTCGTCCACATCTAGCCATGAGAAGTGAGTGGTCTTTTGCTTCTTTTTCTTTGACTTTGACGACTTCTTCTTCTCTTTAGTCTTAGTTGTAGATGATGGACCAGCTTGAAATTCAGGAATTTCTGATTCGGGAATTGCTGATTCTGGTTCTTCCTGAGTATCAGCTGGTTGAAATATAACTTGTTCTTCTGATTGTGTCGGACCAGAGCCGGATGCTGGAGCTTGTTGTTTGGAAGGAGGAGCCTTGGAAGTCTTGTGCGGCTGTTGTGAAGAGGATGGACCTTTTGATTTCTTTGACTTCTTGCTTTTAGGATCAGAATCAGGATCATCATCTTTCCTTGGACGTTTGTGCTTGCCGGCTGATTCCTTGCATGATTCTTTCGAGGCAATGGTTTGAAGTGCCTCAAACATTGTTGACTCTTCAGGAGTTTTGTCCTCCTTATTCCTTAGCTTTGCAGCTAACAGGGCTTGAAGCTGTTCAGTTGAGAGTGCATCTGGAGATGGAGGAGTCCTGTCTGTGCGAAGGTAGAAAGGAGTGGACTCAAGCATACGCTCGATGCTGTGCTTGATCCTGGAGTTCAGCTTTGTACGAATCGGCTCAATAAGTTCAGACACAGCTGGTGTAGCAATTGCAGCAAGATTATCATGAAGATATTCAGTGGTGTATTCCTTGATCATCCCACCCATGTCGGCATACATAAGCTTGTCGACAAGTGCATTTGCTTCCTGGAGATCTTTGACTTGTGAAGTCAAAGTTTTGACCTGTTGTGAGAGCAGTTGGACTTTGTCATTAAGGTCTCCAGCTTGATGTTGTGTCTCCTTCCTTTTCTTCCTTGCCAAATCAAAAGCTTTCTTGATCCGTTTTGATGCTGTCAAAGATGCTTTGCCTACCTTTCGTTTCTTGATTGATTTGCGTTTGGATGTTTTCTCTGTTGGTGGTGGTGAAGAGTGATGTGATGATGATGATGAGGATGATTCATGCTCTGGTTCTGATGGAGGAGGTGAGGGATCCCTTGGAGGTGTGCCTGATGGAGTCGGGGGATTTTGTAAAGGTGAGTGCGGAGGACTGTTGATAAATTGATCAGTATCAATGAGTTCTTTGTCTTGATCGAGTCCACGAAGCAATCTATCCGTCTCCTCTTTAACTTCCCTCTTGATTTCCTCATCTCTCTGAACTTGAGCAACGAATTCAGGTGTGATGTACTCAGTCTGCTCTTGCTCTTTATCTTCCTCTGTAGCTTCTTCCATGATATTGTTCCCTTCAGGGTCACGTTGTTCAGTTTCGGTCTGAGGAACTACAGTGCTACTAGAGCCAGCCTCATGTCCTTGAAGATTAATCGGTGTTTGATGAGGTTGTGTATGTTGGAGATTAAGTAGTACAGCTGCCCTGGAATCTTTCTCTTCCTGCTTCTTTTCAGCCCTGGTGTCGACAATGATACTCTTGAGTTTTCGTTTGTCAACCAGTGGCTCTACAGTTGGTTCATCTTCTGTTTCTTCATCACGAATAGCATCACTCGGTTCATTAATGGTAATACCCGTACCTCTTCTTTGTTCTTGCTCGGCAGTTTCCTTGCTTAATTGTTTTGTCAGTTCAAGCCCTGGAAATTCCTCTTCTTCATCTTCTTGGTCATCCTGAGCCTTTGACCTTCTTTCATAATATTCTTCGTCATCTGATTCAGAGTCGAACTCAGAGTCGGTTTCCGTTTCAGATGATGAAGTTGATGGTTCATCTTGTGGAATCTGCTTTGGAGCAGCTTTCCTTCTTGGTCTGGTGGGTGTATTTTGGGCAGTCGTTGGTTGTTGTGTAGTAGTGGTACTGCTAGTGCTTCCAGACTTGCCACGCCTCCTGCTTCGGGTTTGAACAATTGAAGTTGGTTATTCTTCTTTCTCAGTGTAACCAACTCTCCCAGCTTTGAATGCTTTGTCATAAATCTTGTAGTTCTGAGTCTTTCTGATTTCATCATCCAAGAAATGATCAGGGATCCTCATTCCGTTTGTCCTTGGAAGGAATCTGATGGACTTTACGAAGGAAATCCTGGGATCTTTGTTGAATATGTCCTTTGGTTCAGTCCTGTCGTGCATCCTCTTGATATAGTCAGGGGCTTTCTCACAGAAGTATTCGATGAGCAATTTTGTGAATCTAATGAACGGAATCACGGTCCTGTCACGGTCAGTCTGAATGTGATGGATCATGTCGCTCATTATGGGTGCAGCAAAGTCAATAGGTTTCATTGTCATCATTCCCCAGAATACTTGCATGTGCTCTAATCTTGGATGCTCATGACCACTCCTTCTTCCAGCAATAGATCTGACAATCAACATGTAGAAAGTTCTCCATGGTTGAGGCAGATATTTGACGTTGAACTTTGAAAGTTTTGTGAGTGATTCATTATCAGGAATGTCATATCCTAGATCAATGAAATAGTCAAGGATTTCCAGTTCGGTCAACATCGGATGAAATTCAGTGGGAGTCGGTAACATAAGAACTGTGCGAAGAACATCAAGATCTATTGTGTATCTTTGTCGATCCAGCTCGACAGTAAATGATTCGTTGTCCAAATTCGCCTTAGCAGTGTACCAGAACTGATGAATGTAGAAAGTTGGTACTGATGTAGACTTTGTAAGCATGGGCTTGCAGGGATGAGCCAGTAGTATGTCCTTGACAATCTTGCATGTGTCTTCTGGAATACTGAGTTTGTTGAAGTCAATGTGAAGATTGTTTTGGTCAATTAAGACATTGTAGTCTGCAGGTAGAAATTCACCAATTGCAAGTAGTGGTAGATTCTGTTCTTGTGGAACTGATTCATCGTGTTGAGCCATTGTGTTCTGAAAGTGTCATGTCATGAAATCAAACATCCAGATTTGTTAGTCATTAGTCCGAGTTCATGTTTGATATTCAAAGACATATATGTTGCATTCATGGTTCAATTAATTAATATGTGATAAATGACGGCATTATTAATTAACATGTAATTTAGATGACTAAGCAGTTAATCATATAAAGCACATACATCTTTTGGCAACATGTCTATAACACAATATAATCACAAGTTAATGAACCTTATTACAATACACACATTCATGAGGATTCATCCAATATACAAGTTTTCGAAAAGTTACAAACACTTGAATTCTCAATAATATGTTACACATGATCTCGAAGATATTACAAACAATGTTCTCTAAAACTATTACTAATGAAGATCTCGAAAAATTTGGTGCAAGAAAGATCTCGATAACTTTCCATAAGAAAGATCTCGACAACTTCAATGGACTAAAGTTTTCGAAAACTCTGCAGCAAAGTTTCTCGAAAACACGGCATGTAAAAGATCTCGAAACTTTTGTTTATAAAAAGATCTCGATAATTTTTGTTTAGAAAAATTCTCGATAACTCAAGGATTTCGAAAAAAAAAATATTTCTCGAAAAATTTTATTGAGAGATTTCGAAAGTTTTCTCAATTTTCTTGAAGAATTTGTTGAATCCTTGAATGAACCTAATGAATAGAATGTATTACAACGGTTAGAAACACATCATTTATGAATAAAAAAGTTTTCGAAAGATTTCAAGAACCTAAATTATCTAGAAATTTTTCAACGAGAAATCATGAAGTAATAACAATGAACTACAACAATTAACATATGAGAACACGTTAAGACAGTTTAATTAGACTCAATACCACAGAAATGAAAAGCCCCAATTTAACGAAGAACCCTAACTATCTAGTTCATGCAAACTGAAGAATTGGAACAATTAATAAGTGCAAGCATGAATCAAAAACTAAAACAAACATATCCCACCAATAATATTCACATAAACAACACCCAATTTCAAAAACCCAATTCGACTTAAACCCTAATTTTCGAAATCAATCCAAACATGATAACTGTTATAATTAGGTGTTAGGGATATGATTAGATATCGTTTAAGAACAAAATCCCTATGGTTTCATAACCTAACATTATCACACGTGAATCAAAATTTTCGAGAACCCTAGTCCTACGAATCAAAATTGTGAGAAATCTAGCCATTAAAAATACAATTGCTAAAAAACCATTCGTTATAATAGACTAAAGATCATTTAGGTACTTACGGTTTGATGATTTCTAGCTCGGATTCGTGTGTTTGATTTTAGCCGTTTGATGAGTTGTGGTGTGTTTGTTTTTGAATTTTTTTTTGTATAACGAAAAAATGGACGGGGGGGTGTTTGTTTTGTTAGTATTTTAGAATCTTTTTGACAATTTGGCAAATTTGGTCCCTAGACTTCATAACAATTATTAATAATGTCCTAAGCTTAAGTATTTAACGGTTTAAAGCAACGACCATTATTGATAAAGACATACTAGGCTAAAAAGAAGTGAAAAATGTAAAAGAAATGATACGAGAGATAACCTTTGACGTTCCACCAATATTAGATAACATCATAACTTTTAGAAATATGCAAGTACACATGTTTGAACAAGATTTTTGCAATTTTGAAGAACATTTTCTCCCCCTTAACACTTGGTATGAAAATATTGAAATTTTTTATAAACCAAAGTGTTGACGAAGATTGTGTACATGCATATGAAAAACAAAAGAAAATAAAATAAAGGTAAATAAAATGTAACATCTTTTTGGTATTTTTGAAGATTTTTTGATTTTGTATTTTTGTTTTTGATGAATATTTACAAAAATAATTTTGGTATTTGACTCAGTTAATTGTTTTCAAGAAAATATTTTAGATCATCTGGAGTCAAACACCGCATACCAATCCGGTGGACCAGTTTAGCAAACCATGATGGAGCTAAAGGTTTTGTGAACAAATCTGCCAGTTGGTATTCAGTACCCACAAAGTATAACTCTATTGTACCCTTTTCAACATGCTCCTTGATGAAGTGATAACGGAGATCAATGTGCTTAGACTTTGAATGCAGAACCGTGTTGCATGAGATTGCTATCGCACTTTTCGAGTCACAATACATTGGAATCTTGTTGAATAAGTAACCGTAGTCCATTAGCTGTGTACGCATCCAAATGACTTGTGCACAACAGGCAGACATGGCAACGTATTCAGCTTCTGTAGACGAAAGTGAGGTGCAATCCTGCTTCTTTGATTGCCAAGACACGAGTTTATCTCCAAGAAACTGCAAACCACCAGAAGTACTTTTGCGTGTATCCATACACCCTGCATGATCAGCGTCTGAAAAAGCTATTAGTTCAAAACCGGAATCCTTCGGATACCAGATCCCCAAGTTAATGGTTCCCTTTACGTATCGAAGGATTCTCTTAGCCTCATTGAGGTGACGTTCAGTAGGACTGGACTGATAGCGAGAGCACATAAATACAGCAAATACAATATCCGGTCTACTAGCGGTGAGATACATCAGTGACCCAATAATACTTCGGTACTTTGTGGGGTCAACTGGTTTCCCATTTGGATCCGCATCTAACTTAGTTGTGTTAGCCATAGGAGTATTGTAAGTATCACAACTGGTCATTCCATGTTTCTTAATTATCTCAAGAGCGTATTTGGACTGATTTAGGAAAATTCCACGGGGAGACTGATGAACTTGTAGTCCCAAAAAGAACGTAAGTTCACCCATCATTGACATTTCAAAATTTTGTTTCATTAATCTGGCAAAAGCGTTTGAGTACTTTTTGTTTGTAGAGCCAAAAATAATGTCATCGACATATATTTGCACAATTAAAATATCTTCCCCGTGTTTTTGAATAAACAAAGTTGGATCTAGTAAACCTTTAGTAAAAGAATTAGCAAGCAAGAAAGCAGTAAGTTTATCATACCACGCCCTGGGGGCTTGTTTGAGACCATAGAGAGCCTTCTTAAGTCGGTAGACATGATTTGGGTGCTCTGGGTCGACAAATCCCTCTGGCTGACTAGCGTATACCTCCTCACGTAATTGACCGTTCAAAAATGCAGTTTTCACATCCATTTGATAAACGACCATGTTTTTGTGAGCAGTGTATGCTAAAAATATTCGAACAGCTTCGAGTCTAGCCACTGGTGCGAAAGATTCCTCAAAGTCAATTCCTTCCTCTTGAGTATATCCTTTAGCTACCAAACGTGATTTGTTACGAATAACATTGCCTTCTGCGTCCAACTTGTTTTTCCAAATCCATTTTAGCAAAATGACATAAAATCCATCCGGTCGTTCAACTAATTCCCAAAATTCAAGATGTTTGAATTGGTTGAATTCCTCTTGCATTGATTCAATCCAGTTGTCGTAAGTGAGAGCTTCTTTAATATTTTTAGGTTCTTCATGACTAACTGTTAGATCATAAATGCAATGTTCGGCATCGGAGTGAAGTTTTTGTCTAGTCATAACTGGAGCTGTTGGATGACCAATAATGTTGACAATTGGATAGTCACGAGTCCAATGATGTGTTGAAGGGTGAGGGTTATGAAACTGCTGCATATTAGTTGGTTCTAAGTTGCGTGTTGACGACTCAGCAATATCTGAAAGGTTCGGAGTCGGAGCAAACAGATTGAAGAACGCATTTGGATCATAATTTGCAGGTTCGGGTACTTGTAGTTGGTTCAGATCTTCAGTTGGGTTGTCNCACGAGTCCAATGATGTGTTGAAGGGTGAGGGTTATGAAACTGCTGCATATTAGTTGGTTCTAAGTTGCGTGTTGACGACTCAGCAATATCTGAAAGGTTCGGAGTCGGAGCAAACAGATTGAAGAACGCATTTGGATCATAATTTGCAGGTTCGGGTACTTGTAGTTGGTTCAGATCTTCAGTTGGGTTGTCGGTGTTGGAAGCGGTTTGTTCTTCTATTGTTGGTGATTTAGTCGGGGGTGCATCGGGTGTTACTATTGTTGTAGTAGTAACCGTTGTATCAGGTACTTGAATATTATCAGGTTGAGCAGCGGAACTAGTGGATACATCTGGTGCACGTGTCTCAAATGAATCATCGAACAAAGGAGAAAACAATGTTTCCAATTCTCGACGAGTTAGTGACAACGGTTCAGCTGAAGAATCTGGAAAGTTTAGACGGTTGGTTGCGGGTCCTAAGCTGTTTTGCTCAGAAGCCATTTCTGTGAGCTCATCGAAATTAGCATGGATAGTCTCCTGAATCTCTCTAGTATGACGGTTGTAGATTCGAAATCCTTTTGAGTTTTCACAATATCCAATGAAGATACCTACGTCAGCCTTTGCTTTAAGTTTTCCAAGATCATCACGATCATTATTTGGATAGCATAGAGAACCAAATACATGAAAGTGTTGTATGTTAGGCTTTCGTTTGTGAACAATTTCATACGGTGTGACTTTGTGACGTTTATTGATCATACAACGATTTTGGGTGTAACATGTGGTAGAGACGGCTTCCGCCCAAAGATAATCTGGTAATTGAGCATTAATGAGCATCGTTCGTGCGGCTTCCACTAACGTTCTGTTGCGTCTTTCGACCACTCCATTTTGTTCGGGAGTCCGTGCAATTGATGTTTGATGTTCAATTCCAACTTTCTCAAAGTATGCACGAAGAGTTTGATTCTTGAATTCAGTTCCATTATCTGTTCTTACAATTCTGACTGTGTTGCGAAGTTGAACCTGAATTTTCGTGAGAAAGGTGATTATCATCGATGGAGCTTGATCTTTGCTTCGAAGAAAGTAGACCCAAGTCCATTTGGAGAAGTCATCGACTATCACAAGAATGTATCGTTTCCCATTAATCGTTTGTACTCGCATTGGGCCACATAAATCCATATGAAGAAGTTGAAGAACATGATCGGTACTTGGTTCTGGTTTAGTACTTAGATGTGCACGTTTGCTCTTTCCTTGTTCACAAGCGGGACATAAGTGATCTTTTGTATATCTGAACCTTGGAAGACCGTCAACTAGTTTATGGCGAGCAAGATCAGTCATAGTTCTGAAGTTGAGATGTGACATGCGTTGGTGCCATAACCATGATTTTGTCGATTCAGCCTTTAAAAGTAGACAAATGGGAGAGGAAGCGGTCATGTCGGACATTGAAATTGTATAAAGACTGTTTCCACATGTGNNCTGGGTTTATTGGATTATCATCAAATAAAACCACTGTGGACATTTGATCAGTTATATGAGTAGATAACATAGAATCAGATTGAACAACTTGTTCATTGTCTGAGATAGAATAAGACGGAGAACCACTGTCATGTATCAGGCATGGATAAGAATCATTTGCTTGATACTGAGCATCAGTGTCATAGATTGGACTGGAATCACTTACCTGGTGTTCATGTGTGTCAGCCATTAGCAGCATATCAACAGTTCCATCAAAGTGTAATACATGACGAGGGTCGGTACTGTGACGTGGAGTATAAGGAGAGTTTGAGTACGGTAGTTGAGACATGATGAAAGACTTGTGTGTAAATGGATCTTGTAGAAGGTATAAGTGTTATGCCAAGCCTTGTAAACTTTCCCAAGTGTGTTCTCGAAACTTTGTTGAAGAATATCTCGAAAAGCAGTCAAAGTCCAAAGTTCTCGATAAATTACAAAAGTTCTCGAAAATTTACAAAATTTCTCGAAAAAATACAATTATCGAGAAAAATTTTAAGATTTTTCGAAATCTTTGAGTTTTGTGAGTTTAGCAAAGTTCTCGAAAAAAATGAAAAAGATTTCGAAAGTTTTTCAAAGATTTCGAAAATCAGAATATTTCGAAACTTTAGAAAAGTTCTCGAAAAGTTTCAATTTTTCGAAAAAAATTACAACAATTATCGAGATTATACAAGCTCGATAATATCCAACAAGTCGAAGTGTTTTCTTTCTTATACAAGAGAGAAAAGCACTGAGTAAGCAACGGAAACACCTTAGGAGCAACGAACAAAGATCTCGAAAGTTTAGGGTCTAAGGATTTCGAAACTTTGTCAAAAGTTGGCAGATTTTTGTTTTTGTAAAAAGCAATCCAAAAACACGTTTTTTAATCCAAGATTCTTGTACAACTAACCTTAAAATGATGAAATCTTAAAGAAAGTTGCAAACTTGAACCACTTTTCAAAAATTTGAAAATTTTCAAAAAATAGTACAAAAAATACGAATCTTAATTTTTTGAAAAAATTTGAAACTTTGTTGGTTGTTTTGAGTTTGTAACACAAGTTTGAGAACAAAGATGTGATAGAAACACGAAACAAACAAGAAAGTTGCAAGCTTTTGCAAAAAATAACGAGTAAAAACAACCTTTTTGGTTCGTTAGCTACAAAAACAAAAGTTACACCTTCTTCTAGCGATTGATACCACTTGTTAGGTCACCATATTGTAAACACAAGTATTGATTTGATAGAAATAAGATGAGAAATAGAGTTTGGTTGATTAGATCAAATATGAAGAATAAAAGTGCAAGAGTTTCCTTATGTAAATGAAATAACCAACAAGAAATAGGATTACATAGATGTCCTATTTATAGGAGAGGAGCTAGGTCAACACTTCCCTATTCCCTCCTTTCTAATTCGTGTGGGCTTAAGGCCCATTGGACGTGTAATGGACTTTACACGTTTACAAGATAAGTTAAGAATTCTAGCAACCTATTACAAATACTGAAATAACCGAGACTTTATTAAATGTTGATAAACTTAGGTCCTAACACGAAATATAAATTATCTCCTTGTCCAAAATAACCTGTTAACCTGAAAAACAATAAAGGCGAACCTCACGTAAAATCGGCGGTATAATCTATAATAGGATATAATGCTTGTGGAATGAATGTTTTTGCAGAATTCCTGGAGATTATAAGTTAGAGAATTAACAAAACTTCTTATGATTCCGGAAGAAAAAATAAACTTTCAAATATTTCAGAAAATTACTTCCTGATGCCATCAGGTTGTAATGCCTGACGCCGTCAGAAATGATCTGACAGAATTCTCATGTTAAGTTTTCGAAAAACTTTTAGAAAAACTATACCTTACTTCCTGGAATTCCTGCAAAAACATCATGATGACTCGATACAAGCATTTGACTCAAACAAGTACTAATATGCATGTTAATCTACATTGTTATGATTCATGTTCATTCGTTCTTATAAACCGATTTAGATTTCCCTTACACTTATCTTTTGCAAAATACCTTTATATGTAGTTAAGACGAAGTTAAAAACAAAATAAAGCATTTTCACAAGTTAGTTTCTGAAACATGAATCAATAACAAGAAAAATAACATTCATACGGAAACAAATAAAATCAAACAAATAAATAAACACAAAGCAAATAAAGCTTGGGTTGCCTCCCAAGAAGCGCTTTTCTTTATTAACGAGTCTTGTAGCTAGACTCAAAGTCACTCTATCCTACGTAGGTGAGTTCCGCATCAAGGACATCCTTAGGGTTGATTTTGTTTGGAAGTGTCCTATTGGTGCGTTTTGTGAAATATGACCTCTCAAACTTCTCTCCATCCGGATCATATAGAGTCATCTTAATTCGCCATGATCCATCTCCTTCCTTAGGTGGCTTTTCCCAATTCCACTTATGTTTATCGCCTTCGCTTTTCCACTTATTCATGGTTAGGTTAATTGGAAAAACTCCTAGGAAGTCAATCATCTTTCNCAAGGACATCCTTAGGGTTGATTTTGTTTGGAAGTGTCCTATTGGTGCGTTTTGTGAAATATGACCTCTCAAACTTCTCTCCATCCGGATCATATAGAGTCATCTTAATTCGCCATGATCCATCTCCTTCCTTAGGTGGCTTTTCCCAATTCCACTTATGTTTATCGCCTTCGCTTTTCCACTTATTCATGGTTAGGTTAATTGGAAAAACTCCTAGGAAGTCAATCATCTTTCTAAAAACTAGGGGATCTTCAAAGGGGTCTAACTCGGTGTCCCTAGCCAAAAGTTGTTCTACCGTTTGCGTTCGGCTTACAAATTCCTCTTCTAGGTAGAATGGGCGTTGGGGTCCTATGGAGTCTCCTTCTAACCATGGTCCGTATCTAGAGGGCCTCCTATTAACATCGGTTGATTCCTCAAGAGTGTCATAGGCGTGTTTCTTAACATCATAAACCGACCAAGTTTCTCCTTCTCCTACCGCTATTTTGGATCCCTTACAATCAATCATAGCACTAGCGGTGGCTAGAAATCCTCTTCCTATCAACAAGGGGCATGTAGGGTCGCTAATCATATCGAGGACGTGGAAATCGGCTAAAATTATCAACTTCCCTATGTGAACTACCATGTCCTTTACTACTCCTACCGGGTATGCTACACTTCCATCCGCTAAACCTATTATCACCTCGGTTTCTTCTAGCTTACCTAGTTCGAGGGCGGTGTAGAGGGGTAGTGGAAGTAAGTTAAGGCTTGAGCCAAGATCGGCTAATGTGTCATAAGCCTCCGAATTGCCGATCTTGCACGGTAGGACAAATAAGCCCGGGTCATCTAATTTCTTAGGTAGCTTGTTCCGAACGAAGGCGGTCCCCTTGTCTCCTAACTTGAGCTTCTTCTCATATCTTTCTAAGAGGGCGTTATAGTAGGGGGCTCGCTCTAACACATCAATAACCGGACGTTCAAGGTGGAGCTCCTTGAATTCTTCGTCAAGGTTTTGAGTGGGAGGTGTTTCAACTATGTTGTTGACCAATTTAGTGTTGGATATCTTATTCTCATGGTCTTTTTGAGGGATTTGGGTTTGTTTGAAACACGTGCTCATGGCGTTGACCGAATAGTATTGTGGGCAAGAACTAGGGGACGAAACTGAAGAAATGGAGTTAACGTTTAGTTTCGGGTTCTTGACCGTGTCGCTCGGGAGGGCTCCCATCTCTCGGTCATTGAGAACTTTCAACAAAGCGTCAATTTTATTGGTCATCTCGCTTTTCTTTTGTTTGAAATCGGCTTCAAACTTTGCTAGATGAGCTTCTTGAGATGCCATAAAATTGGACATCAATCCTTCAAAATTATTGTTACTACCATAGTTGTTGGAAGGATTGTTTTTGAAGGTACGGTTCGAGTTCGAACCGTTGGGTTGAAAACGATTAGGTGGGTTGAAAGAATTGGTTTGGGGCGCGTTTTGATTTTGCTTCCACCTAAGGTTTGGGTGATTTCTCCATGAGGGGTTGTATGAATCACCGTAAGGGTTTGCCTCGGGTTTGAAAGTGTACCACTTGTCTCCCGCTCCGTCGGTACGTGAGGATGCGTAGTCCTTAAAAGCTTGTTCGGGGAGTTCCCTGCAATCACGAGTGTCGTGGGGACCACTACATAATTCGCACGAAGAAGTGATTTTGTTCACATGGCTTGAAGGTTTAGGAGCCTCATAGGATTTCATAAGAAACTTGACTTGGTCTTCAAGTTCTATGATCCTATGGTCGGAAGTGCTTGAATTATTCGAAGGCAAAGATATTGCCTTGACCGTTTTATTCAAATCACGGGGATCATTCCAACTTTCATTGTCATAGAGAGCAAGATNCATCTCGCTTTGCTTTTGTTTGAAATCGGCTTCAAACTTTGCTAGACGAGCTTCTTGAGATGCCATAAAATTGGACATCAATCCTTCAAAATTATTGGTACTACCATAGTTGTTGGAAGGATTGTTGTTGAAGGTACGGTTCGAGTTCGAACCGTTGGGTTGAAAACGATTAGGTGGGTTGGAAGAATTGGTTTGGGGCGCGTTTTGGTTTTGCTTTCACCTAAGGTTTGGGTGATTTCTCCATGAGGGGTTGTATGAATCACCGTAAGGGTTTGGCTCGGGTTTGAAAGTGTACCACTTGTCTCCCGCTCCGTTGGTACACGAGGATGCGTAGTCCGCAAAAGCTTGTTCGGGGAGTTCCATGCAATCACGAGTGTCGTGGGGACCACTACATAATTCGCATGAAGAAGTGATTTTGTTCACATGGCTTGAAGGTTTAGGAACCTCGTAGGATTTCATAAGAAACTTGACTTGGTCTTAAAGTTCTATGATCCTACGGTCGGAAGTGCTTGAATTATTCGAAGGCAAAGATATTGCCTTGACCGTTTTATTCAAATCACGGGGATCATTCCAACTTTCGTTGTCATATAGAGCAAGATCTTCTAGGAGATCCCATGATTGTTCCGCACTTAGATCACGTAGCTTGCCACCGGCCGCTTGGTCAATGGTTTGCCTCGTGGGGAGATTGATATGGTCATAGAAGATTTGGACTTGGAGCCAAAGGTCTATGCCATGATGAGGGACTTTTTGGAGTAAGTCCTTGAATCGAGTCCATGCCTCGTAGAGGGTTTCGCCTTGGCGTTGTTGGAACGCCAAGATATCATTCCTTAGCTTGGTAGTTCTTCCCGGTGGGAAAAATTGAGCTAAGAAGCGAGTTGTGAGATCATCCCAAGAGGTGATGGATCCTGCGGGTAGACGCTCTAGCCACTGACTAGCATGGTCTCGCAGAGAGAATTGGAAGAGACGTAATCGGGTAGTCTCTCGAGTTTCAACATCAAGGTCTATAGAATCTACGATCTTAAGGAAATCCTTAAGGTGTTGATTTGGATCTTCGGAACGAAGTCCATGGAATGCACATCCGCTTTGCACCAACCGGATGGTGTCGGATCGCAAGGGAGACACATTGGCTCCTTGGGTGAGCTCAATGGTGTTTCGATAGCCATGGTGGCTAGGACGGGAGTACTCTCCTAAAGTACGGGCTCTAGGAGGTTGGTTTGGTTGTTGTGGTGGTGGGTTGTTGGGATCAAGGATATTACCACCTTCCATGATGTCGGATGGTAATGGTTACGAACAAAAACACGAAGAAATAAGATAGACTAAAGAAAAACCTAGAAAAATAAAATAAAAAATCTCACTAGAAAGGAATCTAGTGAGTAGACCTAATAAAATAAAAATCTCAACCTAAACAATAACTATTCCCCGGCAGCGGCGCCAAAAACTTGATGCGTGGTTTTGCAACCTTACAGCAGGTTTTACCTCTCGAGTGATCTCAAGAGGCTTACAACCCCACTAGGCAGTGTACTTGACCGATGTAGTATAGTGTAGTGGTAAGTACGGGGGATTGATCGTTCTCCACAGGGAATAGTGTTTGTTAGGTATGAAAAGCTACTCTAATTAGGTCTAAGGGTGAGGGAAGATTATTTTTGTATTTTTTATATTTTATGAAAGCAAGTAAAATCTCATGTTTGAAGGAGTGGGCGGAATTAGTTGCTAGCCAACTAACCCAAAAAACTACTATTGCAAATAAAATAAAATAACAAGAAAATAAAAGGTTGTGAAACTTATATGGAGACAAGTGTGTTTACTTAGATTTCCTAACTCCCTAACTATCTTTTACCGGTTGGTTAGTGTGTATTAATTGCGTGGATGACTGATGTATTCCTTAATACCATTCGTGGGGTGGCGTACGTACTTCCCCAACTCTATAAGCTCCTACTTCACTCCTATGTCGAGCCGGCTAAGAAGCTCCTAACATGGGATCATTAGACTTCGCTCATGCATTAAATACAACCATAATAACCTAGTACGCATTGGTTCATGTTTCTTAAGATGTTCAAGCAAGTTACCGTATAGGAGGTTAGCCAGTTTTCTTAAGCTTAACATCGATAAACAATCATCCAATACAATTAATAACACACCAACAACCAATAATCAATAGTTAGGTTTCATTAGATCTAAGCAAACACAAGATAAATCTAGCCTAGCATGTTAATTGAAAGACAAGCATAAGATATAATTAACCAACGCATAGACATATTGATTAATTTGAATGGAGACTTATCTTTAATTGAAAATGGAAGAATCAAGGGTAAAAAACCCTTGAAAAAGCTGACAAAATCGTCTAAGGTTTGTTCCCAAAAAGTTGCACACTAATAAATGAAAAATAGAAAAGTATATATAGAAAATACACTCTGACGGCGTCAGCTTATACGTCCTGACGCCGTCAGCTCGCCGCCATTAGGGTTCTCGGATGGCCTAGATCTACTTCTGACGCCGTCACTTGTAAAATTGCTCTGGGCCGTCTCTCTTTAACTTAACACCTGACGGCCTAGGATCCATAACACCTGACGCCGTCAAGTGTAAACATCACATTTTCTTCTTAGGGCGTCACGTATAGTCAGAATCCACTCCTTTGTCTTGGTTGGCTGACGGCGTCACCTTGTGACTCTGAGGCCGTCAGGAAGGATTTCCAGCATTCTTTTGAGACTTTGTCGTTTTCTTCACTTTATGCTCCAAAAACGTTCAAAATGATGTGTTTTCCAGAATTCTTCTCAAAAGTACCTAAAATGACAAAAGGAACGATTTAAGGCAATATTTGATCATATTAACACGAATTAGGGCTTAAATGACCCCCTAAAACGGGTACACTTTTCACCTCATCAGGAAGGGAAGTTTTTGTTGGAAAGGTAAATATAGGGAGTGGATTTATTTGTCGGAACCCACTTTATCAGCACTTACTAACTACCTAAAGGGTAATATCCTAAGTTTAACCTCATAATGCCTAAAGTTCAAAAACAATATTCCTAAGGAATATCTTCCTATCTTATAGGGTGTTGGGGTTTTAAGGTGTCGAAATTACCTAACCTGAATTCTTAGGGGTTGTAAGTAATACATATCCAGTAGTATTACTTATAGGGTATACTTAAAACCTCGAGTAGGTTATAACAAGTCCCAACTTGTTATATTTCTTAAGGATGGATAATTTCCTAGGGTTCAGGGTATCCTAGAGTATCCTAATAAGGGATGGTCGGGAAGTAGGGTTTTTATCCTCGAAAGTACTTAGGGGTTTATGACTAAGGCAAAGTATCATAACTTATCTAGTATCATTATTTATAGAGCATATCCTAGGGCGGAATTCTAACCTAAAGGTATAGGTGATAAGGGTGTATTAATTGGTGATTTCTTCCTAATAATCCATAAACTTAGGGACTAAAGTCGGAAAGGTTTCCTATGTCTAATTATCATTGATTATCTCTTCTAAGGTATAAATCCTATTGAGTTACTATCTAGTTATCGCTATGACCTTTTTCTATCTTCAATAAAAAGGTCAGTAAAGAATTCACCTAAACTATTCGGGATATTCTAAACCTAATCTTTCTAGTGTTCTAAGTGTGTCCTATGGGAATCTCTTCCAACCTCAAATTTCCAAGATGAGGTAGTAAGATTTGTGGGAATATAGGGAGGTACTAAGGTATAGGGTGGTTTCCTAAATATGCTAGGTTTACTATTAGGTAAGTGCGATAAAGGATAAGTGGGTCTCCTAAAGAGTCGGGGAAATAGTGTTTTGAGGGATAATCTAGTACATTCGGAGAGGAAAGAGTAATCTCCAGATGTAAACTAGATGAGACGGGGATAGAGTAGTAGGGTGTATACATAGCTAGATACTAATAGAAATGATATGCAGCATTTAGCAGTTAAGCAGTTAAGTACTACACTAACCTGTAGCCTATGTTGTTGCGGAGGATGACAGTGGCACTGAGGACTTTCTCGGGTTTAAGAAAAGTAGTTGTAGTTTAGGTTTTGACCTTGTTCTCTACAACAGAGGCTCTGATACCAATCTGTAACACCCCTATTTTCACGGTTCGCAGCGGATTTAGGGTTGGGGTATTACTTCATGGAATCACAGTCACAATAATAGAAAACGACTCAAAAAGAGACGTTTTTATAAATAAGTTATCATTCATTAAAATATCAGAATTTTATCAAGATGAGGTCCCGTGAATCTAAGTGTAAATAGTGTTTGATTGATAACAAAGTTGAAAGTCCTCCGAGTTCAGTGCCGCTTCCTGCCAAAGCTCCGTAACGGCTATATACCTAGGATACATGCTTAAAGAATCAACAATAGGTGTTGACTGAGAGTCATAGGTTTAAGTGATAGTATGTGAATACGAGTTTAGTAAAGCATGGGCTAAGTTGTTATACACCCATGTAAAGTGGTAGAAACCGTATTTAAACAGTTTGTATCTGTCAGCATTGTATGATCAGTACAATACTGAAGCCAGGGGTTATTGCACTAAGCTCATGAACCACACGTTAACAATCCGGGTCATGGGGGCTGCAGACCCAACCATGAGGGGATGGGAAGGATAACTTGCCAAAGTTAATCCTTCAGAGGGTTCAAATATAGTAATTATTGATACCATCCAGAAAGATGTAGTATCAACGGGAGTTGTCAAACTCCAATAGATCTATCAACTATATTCGCGTTCGCTTGGGTAAAATATCCCAAACGATTAGATTCATGAATTTTAGTTATGTAGTGGTGGCAGATAGTTTACTCGTGCAACAACCAAAGAAAAAGACTTGTATTCGGTTTAAAGTAAAGCAAGTAGCATGTATCCCCCTCACAGGGTTTGTAAAGCATTTAAAAAGAGTGTAAGGCTATGAACTCAAAAAATTTAAAAGGTGTGAGGCTACGAAACTCACCTGGGCTTAGTGAAATGTGATTGATGTTAAAGGTGACTCAGAGACTAGACTGCCTACTCACGTATCCTGGGGTTTGTTAGTGTTGGTGTATGTCAAGCTTTAGTTATCTTTGTTTATGTTTTCTCAACTGATCATTCTAAGTGTTTTTAGTTTAGTTTTAACATAACACTGTTCAGACCATCATAATCCAGAATTATATAAGACTCTTCACATGAAGCTCCCTAGTATTGTATTATGTAATTAAACATAATACTGTTCGGGCCATCATAATTCAGAAGTATATAACCCTCACATGAAGTTCCCTAGTATTGTGTCACTTTTTTAAGTACTTTAGATTATAACATAACACCATTTGGGCCATCACAATTCAGAAGTATAAGACTCCTCACATGAAGCTCCCTACTATTGTATTATGTCATCAACATAATACCGTTCGGGCCATCATAATTCAGAAGTTAATACTCCTCACATGAAGCTCCCTACTATTGTGTCATGTTATTAAATACTAGTCTTAAATATAATGTATCACCGTTCGGGCCATCATAATCTAGAGGTCATATTGTAGTAAAACGTTTGAGTAGCCAGGGCACTTTAAATCGTAAACCCAGCAAACTCGTCAAAACGTATACACAAATGAAGCCCCTCACATGAAGCTCCCTACTATTGTGATCCATTACATAAACAGATAGAACTTTTATTTATTAAGCAAATATTTCATTTTATACCCTTATAGTTTATATATTTATAAAATCTACCCTAGACTTATAAACTTATAACATTTAGGCATTTAAGTTTCTAGACTTTACACAATTAGCCCCTATACTACTATATTTTAAAAAAATGGCAGAAATGACCCTTGGACTTATAAATTTTTAAGATTTACCATTTATACCCTTAACTTTCTAATATTTGCAAAACTAGTCCTTATAAGTTTATAACTATTTATCTTTTTATCCTAAGGTTATATAACTTTGCATAAAGGGTCCTTATACTTATAACTTCTAAGAAATGTCAAAAACAGTCCCTAGACTTAATATTTTCAGAAAGTTACCATATATACCCCTATGCATGAAAACTATTGCAAAACTAGTCCTTTTTCCATGAATATTATATTTTAATGAGATAATTAAGTTTCCTAGCTTATGTTTAGTTGATATATACTTAACTAAGTCTTATAATTCAGATTATATCATATAATAAGGCAATTTAGCACATAAACATGTAATTATCTATAATTAGGGTTTTAAAATGAAAACTTCTAAATGAAAATGGTCAAGGCTATTCTAAAAGTTTTAAGGCATATCCCAGGAGTCCTAGGTCAGTACTAAGGCTATTAGAATCAAATTGGAGGCTTACCTAGGTCAGATTAAGGTTAACATGGTCAAGGTGAGGTCTAACGAGGGTTTAGGGTTTCCTAGGTGCAAAAACGACTCGATAGGGCTTCTAGGTTTCTAGGACTCGACTTCTAAGTTTACTAGGACACTACTACTATCCTAAGGGCCAGAGATTGTGGGGTGTTTAAGATGTGAAGGTGAGGTTTGAATGGGAGAGGGTACGAGGCCTTTTATAGGGCTCATTAGCCCTTGTAGCTAAATTTACTTAGCATGGTGGCCAAGTAACGTGGGGAGGAAGTTAAGGACAGGTGGAAGGTGACTAGGAGAGGCTAGTAGCTGAGTAGGATGAGCTACAAAGCTAGCTAGGGGGCTTGTGGTTAGAAATGGTGCTGTGTGGTGGTTTTGGTCAAAGGAGGTGACAAGGTGGTGATGGAGGTTTGTGGTTGTGTGCTTGGTAGTGACAAGTAGCTTATGGAGCTGCTTGTAAGCTACTAGGGGTCGTGCTAGGGTGGTTGCTAGCTTAGGGTAGGTTTTAAGTTTAGTTTTAGCCTAGTTTTGCTTAGAGAGTGATTAGGGTTTCGCCTAGGGTTTAGTGCCTAGATTAGGGTTCTATGAGTGTCTAGTGACTAATCCTAAGTCCTAAGAAGCTTATACTAAGTGGTGATAGTTTATGGTAAAGATTTGGGATAGTTCAACCTAGTTTCCGGGAAGTTATGACCTAGTTATGGTTTTGTGCCTAAGGGACTTGTACCTAAGTTATATGGGGTTGTACTAAGGTCTAAGGGTGCTAAGGTATCCTATTGTTCCTAAGGTAACTCATACATAAGCTTTGAACACTTTCAAACTAGTTCAGATAAGCATTTAGGGTTTTGTAAACACATAGGCCTAATTAGGGCTTATTAGGGTTTTGTGTCACACCCTGAATTTACCTAATTGGCAGCGGAATGGAATACCTGGGTGTAACATTCATGGCATCTCATACAATGGTTATATTGAACGACCTAAAGTGTCGTTTTGAAAATACATCGTTTGATCAATAAAACATTCAGAGTTTACAAAATAGGTCCCAAAATGGTGTCGCAAGTTCATGAAAACAAGTTCAACATGATCAAACATTACATAAGTGCATGAAATAAAAGGTGAGACGCATCGACTCCGCGACTCCATGAAGGTCCAAAATGCATGCCAGCATGAGATGTCTTAATTACCTGAAAATACATTGCTAAAAACGGTCAACAATAATGTTGGTGAGAAATCATAGGTTTATGAAAATGAATGTTATAAGGTAACCTCAAGTATAAAGTGTAAGACATAAGTCTCATGAAAAATAGTACAATAGCCCTTAAGCTCATGACCCCGAAGCTAGACTGATGAAAATGCCCCTCCAGAGTGTTTTGCCAGACACTCTAATATGAATAAAAATGAAATGCATCCGTTTGACTGTTGGTATAACCAACGCGGATGGAGGCGTCACCCTCAATAGATCTATCCACTCACTCTCGCTTACACATAATTAACGGTTCATGATAAATAGGGGACCATAACAAGGCAATGTGGTAACTTAAGCAATGTACAAGAATTTGATACTTAGGCCCGTATGGAAAATGGTGCAATGTATTCTCCCCTGTGGGATTTGAAAACAATAAAAATATGTATACGGGGCTATGAAAACTCACCTGAAGTGATGGAACAATGAGTGTGTAATGGATGTGGCAACAAGGCGCGAACACTAGCCGCAACCTAATATGAATGAATATAATCTAATTTAGATTATGAAATGATGTCATGAATGCATATGTTATCTATACCACTCATACTATTTTGAAATGATTATAATTGTCAAAAATTATGTTTTATGTTATCACGTCGAGTTATAATGTACTTTATGTTGGGAATTCTGCTAAGTGAGAATTCTGCTGATGGAACATGCTGATGGAATCTGCTGAAGAGATAGATTCTGCTGAATAAGTGTTGCTGCTGAAGACTAAGTTTCAGCATATTTAGTTTCTGCGGATATAGTTAAACCGCGTATTTTGTAATATAGTTAGGATATGCATGAGTAATATTAGGAAAAGATAATGCATATTGTTTAGAGTTTATAGAATATACGTTTCTTGTGAAACAGTTTAAGGTTAGGGTTCCTTGTCTATAAAAGGAACACAAGTTTATGTTCTATGTACGAGTTTGAAAAACAAGTTTATATTATATAAAAGATCCATAGAGGATCAATCGTTCTTAGTATTCTTTGTTCTTGCTTATATTTATTTTCCGCTTTAAGAATATAAGCTTTGGAGACTTTCTATTAGGGTGTTTGTGATTACATAAACATTGCTAACGATTC
>LBNU01011051.1:24157-39796 GCA_014162995.1 Artemisia annua
GGTTAGGGTTCCTTGTCTATAAAAGGAACACAAGTTTATGTTCTATGTACGAGTTTGAAAAACAAGTTTATATTATATAAAAGATCCATAGAGGATCAATCGTTCTTAGTATTCTTTGTTCTTGCTTATATTTATTTTCCGCTTTAAGAATATAAGCTTTGGAGACTTTCTATTAGGGTGTTTGTGATTACATAAACATTGCTAACGATTCAGAGTGCTAGAAGATCTATCAAGGGTTGTAGTTTCAACACTTTATGTGTATATATGGTGTAATGACGTTTTACTATAGTCGTTTAGTGAAATCTTATGAAACTATATCTTTTCGTCATAAAAGCAACACTTGGAAAAATTTCTGAAAATGGCCAAAGTAGCCTCGGAGAACTAGTCGTAAAACAGTGCATATTGAGAGTTAGAAAGCAAACTCAGTGGTTTTGGAAAGCTTGTTGTATTATCTAAAAGTGGTCAACACTGATATTTTTCCCAATGTGCTTAGGTTAATAGATAAACAGTCGTGAAGTAGGGTGTTTAGGCCAAAACTGCCATTTCTGGGCAGTTTTCGGGAAAGTTTGAACGGTCGTAGATTACTCGTTATAAGTCTAAATGTCAAACGGTCAGTTGTTTTGGAAACATTGCCTGGTTATCTAACTTTTATACAATGATAATATTTTTCCAGAAGTGAGTGTATTGATGGAAAGATAGCTCTAAACATCGATGCTTGGAACTGCAGTTTATACTTGAAAAATATTTAAGTGCTTGTGCTGTTGTTATTTTATGTTTTCGCCGAATCTTAAAATACTCATATTTTAGTCGTTATAGGTCCGTTTCTTACGTTCTTTATGTCCCCGGATTCGTGTTAAAGTGAACTAATACATTTTTGATAAGTCTATGCATTTTATTAACGATTAGTGTCCTGTTTTGGCCGTAGAAAATCGTGCATCAGCACCAAAATTTTCAGAAAATTAGTTATAGTTGTAAAACTTGTTTTTGGCATAACTTTCTCGTCGTAAACCCGTTTTTACCCGTTCTTTCGCTTATAGCTTCGTTTTTGAAAGTATTTTCTGAATCTTTAGCCCAATGTTACCCAGAATCCCCTGAGTTTTCTATATTTTACAAAAAGGGACAGCAACTTTCTAATAGTGTCAAAAATGTGATTTTCTAGTTTACCACTTGTTTAAATCCATTGCAATCAACCTCAAAACCACTCTTAATCTGCCATACACCTTCTTAGGGTGTAATGGGGTCCTAAACATCACCAAAAATGATGGGGTTCAAAAGATTACTAGTAAAATTCTATAAACCCATTTTAGTGCCAAAAATAAACAACAAGTGGTATATAACATATGTATACTTGCATAATTAATTACTAGAACATAAAAATATAGTGAATGGAAGTATAAAATGTAGAAAAATTTTACTTGAAACTTACTTGAAGATTTGAGGTGATTTGGGTGAAAATGTATAATAAACCTAGGAATTTTTATTTCAAAATCCTAACTAGGAGTGTAATTAAGACTTGTTTAACACTTGATCTTCAAAAATGATGGATTCTTCTTGGTGTCTTGATGTTGGCTGATCCAAGTGAAGAAGAGAAAGGAAGAAAATGTTTTTGCTAGTTGTTGATGAAATACATGTGTATGTGAAGTAAAAAAAATATCTAGGGACAACTAGTACATGTATTAATGAGGGTAAGTAATATATTTTCAAGATGTAAGTGATTGGAATGGGTGGGGGGCGGCATCACATGGGTGAAAAGATGGTGCAAGAGATTTTTGTAAGATATTGGTAGGATTATGTAGATATTAATAGTTTTTGGGGATACCGGGTACCGAGTTTGCTTGAAATAAAATTTAACGGTACCAAATAAAATATAACGATGTTGTAAAAATTATAAAATTACATTTCTGATGAGAATCGGGTGTTAGAATAATTATTTGGTTGAAATATCGTGAACCGACGGAGTTATAAGCTCCTAACGGAAAATGTAGCAGTTAATTTGAAAACACCGGGTAAATTAATAATATAATTTTTNTTAAAATAATTGTCGTGTTGAAATATCGAAAACCGACGGAAGTTTAATCGTATACCGGTAAATACGGTAAAATTCTCAAAACACCGGGTAAATTAATAATATAATTTTTATATCATTATAATGAGTATGAAAATATATTAGGATCGTAGTCTGGAGCGTCGGACGTGTTAGTCACATTATTGATCGCGTGTTAACGTTTATTTAAAAATAAACATACTTAAAAGGTCAAATATACGAAAAATGTTAATTTGAATATCCTACGAGTGGAATAGTATGAAAATGTTATTGTGATGATATGTAGACTATTTTTAGTCCGTATGAAGTGTCCCTACCAATGATGCATGAATTCGCAGCTAGACCAAACCGGTTACGCGAATTTGAGTACCCGTAAACTAGGTTTACGTGATGATGCATGATGAACATGAATAGTGTTTTTCTTCCGATGATGAATAGAGTCACATGAATAGTAAAATTTTTGAACGCTTCTCAAAGTCTCAAACTAACTTCGAAAATGATGAATAGTGAAATGATGAATAGTAAATGATGAATAGTAACATGTTAATAGTAATTTGTCGAGGTTTGGAAAATGACCTGAAATTATGAGTTGTGACAGTCTTCCCCCCCTAAAAGGAACTTCGTCCCGAAGTTCAGTTTATGTTGGTCTCTAGAATGACATTGGTGAAAAGGTGAGGATATTTGAGTCGCATTTGGTCTTCCCGTTCCCAAGTAAACTCAGGACCTCTTCGAGAATTCCAGCGAACTTTCACGATCGAAATTCGACTTTGCTTCAACTGCTTGACCTTGCGGTCCATGATTTGTTGGTTTCTCCACCAAGTTAAGCTTATTGTCGAGTTGAATTTCTTCTAATGAAATGGAATGAAATATGCCACGGGTGATTCATTTGGAAGGCAGTCCCTGGGGTTTGAAATATGATATGGGTTATATGTATGTTGCTGAACTCTGGTGGAAACTCAAGTTTTATGCCAGCCGGCCGATTCTAAAAGAATCTTAAATGGTATAATATACCGAGGGCTCAATCTCTCGCGTTCCAAAATTGTATCATGCCTCTCCAAGGCAAAGCTTTCAACTTAGTTTCTTTTCCCACTCGAATCTGGATAGTTTGCGGTTCAGGGATACCCAAATCCGAATGATGTACGTCATGCACCAACTTAACTGCTATCGTTTCTTATCGCTTGTAACTATTATTGACTTGTAAAATTTCCTTTGTTGTTTCACAATTTAGTTCTTAGACCAGTGAATTAAACTTTCCGATTTCGGTCTGTAAATGGGTAAATGGGTTCTTCGACCATAGGGTGGTCTTAAATGGTGCGATCTTATAATCCTGTGATGGTTATTGTTGAAGGTAAAATCCGCCAATATCAAAAGATTATCCTAAACAATTCAAGTTGGTTATACGGTGCTGAGTATGTCTTATAATGCTTAGATAGTTCTCTTCAAGGTTTGTTGATCTGAGGATGGTAGAGCGTGTATATACGATTGGAAAGAGAATATCTTAAAGGAATTGCCAGAAGTTTGAGGAGGTTTCTCTATCCTTTAATCGTTTTCTTATGTCATGGAATATTGCTCGTAGATGGAAAGTCTCTCCTAGAGAAGTCAATGGAAATATCTAACTTAATGGCTAAATGAGTGACAAGTGGTGTACGTATCCAAAGAGGGTTTGTTGAAAGGGATGTTTATGAAAAATTTTATTTGTTTACAAGGCTTTTGAATGAAGACTGTTGTTAATAATTCTTGAAAATACGACTATTTTCTTCATGGCATAATCCTTCCTGAATTATACATAGTTGATCAGGCTATGTATAATTGAGGACTAATGATGCGATGATCGGTTCAGTATAATACCATTACTTTTCTCAGAAGTTTTAGATGGTGTTCAATGTGTTGTTTTGAAAAATGGTATTCTAGATATTTCCTTTCAAAGTAACATGAAAATTGTTTCGCGAAATGGTAGTAAATACTTGATAAAATGACAAAAAATCAATTTATAGAGTGGTAACAAAATAGCTTATTTTAAAAATTATGTAAAACAATTTCCCCATATGTGGTAAAATAGCTTGAATTAAAATTCGTTGAATGGTTCATTGGATACGTGGATGAATCTTACGGAATGGTAATAGTCTACTAATCCGTCAAGAATGAAATCGGCCTAATCCCTAATAAGACAATTGCATAATGTTGCAAAACGATTGAAAATTGAGCAATTGGAATAGAAAATGGAATAAACAAAGGTTAAGATTATCGCGGAGGTTAACAAAAGATAAATATTACATTGGATAGAAGAGTGCTTATTACAACCAGATTATGTCAACGTACTAACGGAAAGTACAAAAGAAGATACAACCCTAGAGGGCTCAAACTACGGTTTATATATAAAAACTGGAACTCCTTCCGTTGCAGCATTGTGGCTACCCTTGATTCTTTCCCTTTGGGCAGTTATTCTTGAAGTGCCCAGTTTCTCCACAACCAAAACATGTTGCTGGGGGGTTTTGATTATCCGCCACACGCGGAGCTTTGCATTCCCTAGTCTGATGACCAACCCTTCCGCAGTTACCACATGGTCGCGGGCAATTTCCAGGATTATGGTGGGTTTGACATTTGTTGCATTTGGGTAAAGTACCATTGTATAATACGAGTGGTCTAGTTTACATGTGCACGTGCATTCATGAATTCATTTCATAATCTAAGTTAGATTATATTCATTCATATTAGGTTGCGGCTAGGAGTTGCGCCGTGTTATTTCAGTTCACTTCATAGTACATTGTACCATAACTACAGGTGAGTTTTCATAGCCCCGTTTTCACTTAATTATTTGATTTCTAAATTCTCGAGGGACAATACATTGCACCATTTTTCATACGGGCCAAAGTATCAAATTATGTACATTGCTTAAGTTACCGCATTGCCATATTTAAGTCCCCTTTAGTACATCATGAACCGTTAATTTGTGAGCAAGCGAAGGTGAGTGGATATATCTATTGAGGGTGACGCCTCCATCCGCGTTGGTTTGATCACCAACAGTCAAACGGATGCATTTCACTTCATACATTCAGAGTGTTCGGCAAAGCACTCCTTTTTAGGCATTAGTACAGTCTAGCTTCGGGGTCATGAGCTTAAGTGCTAATGTACGATTTTATCATTTTTGTGACATTTTGTCATGCATTTCTATACTTGTGGTTACCGTAAAAACATTTCATTTACAATAAACCTATGATTCTCACCAACATTATTGTTGACGTTTTAGCAATGTATTTTCAGGAAATAAAGGAGATCACTTCATGGCATGCATATGGACATTACATAGAGTCGCGGAGTCGACGCGTCTCACTTTATATTTCTGCACTTATGAAACGTTTGATCTTGTATGAACTTGTTTTACCTAAACTTGCAACACCTTTTGGGACCTTGTTTTGTAAACTCTGAATCTTTTAAATGATCAAACGATGTATTTTATAAACGACACTTTAGGTCGTTCAATGTAACCGTAACTGTGATGCTATGGCAGTCACCCCTGGGTATTACATTCCGTTGCCAAACAGGTGTTTTGGGGGTGTGACAGATTGGTCCACAATGGTCCTAATATATTTTTAAACTCATTATAATGTTACAATAATTATAAGATTAGTTTACTCGATATTTTGGAAATTTATTTATTTTATATCGTTAACGTTACTTAATTACGACGGTTTTCGTTATATTGAAACAACAATTATTCAAACACCCAATACTTATACAAATTATATTTTTATAATTTTTGTGACTTTATTATGTCACGTTTAGTCCCGTTAAAATTTATTTCTAGTTAACCCGGTACCCAATAACACAAAAACTACTAACAATATACAACAAATAACACATAATACAACATTTTTATACAAAATAAATCATATTAACCCTCCCCTCCCTTAAATTCAGCCAAACCCCACCCCATATCCCACTTACACAAATCCTCATTGGACCCTAAATCTCCACTAGCTACTATATATACATTTTCCTCATCAAACTTTCATTTTTACATGCAAAATAGATCAAAAATAAATGTGCTCTCTCTTCTTCTCCTTGTTGTAGTCAGCCAACATCAAGAAACACAAGCAAGATCCACCAATTTTCCAAGAACAAGTGATAATCAAGTCATATTAGTGCTTCTTTTTAGGATTTTGAAATAAAAATCCAAGAAGTAATTAGGTTTTATCATTTAAACAAGTTACACATTTATTTTACTTTTTCAGAAAATATGTTGCTGATGCACAAATGTATTCCATAAAAACAGGACAATAAACCTTATTAAAATACACCGACTTGTTAAAAATGTGTTAGTACATGTTAAGAAGAAACCGGGGATATAAAATGCTTAAGAAACGGACTTATGACGAAAAAGTTATGCCAAAAACAAGATTGTGTATCTAATAGACATTTTCTGAAAATAGTGTGCTGATGCACGATTTTTATCGGATAAAATGGGACACTAGTCTTTAATAAAATGCACTAACTTGTTAAAAATTCACTCGTCCACTATAATACGAAACCATGGATATAAAGAACATAGAAAATGAGTTTATAACGACCGAGATATTCGCGTTTATAACCCGATAACTCAATATATTTTTGACAGCCTATACTAGAAAAATATATATTCTACGTACTAAAAACCATATTTTCAAGTAACAACAATGGAGAGCCGTATTTCTTACCCGTCGAAGCACGTACGATCAAAGGTTTATTAATACTATTACAGTATTAGATAATATTTCCAAGTTTTCAAACCGCCGAGTTCAAACACTAACATTTTATGCATAATAATACACGACTAGTTTTGAGACGCTAGTTGGACCTATTTTGCCAAGTTATGGAACATATTAAATTTCAACAATAACTATTATTTTCAAATTACGAGTGGTATAGATAGCATATGTATGTACATTCACTACATCAAATCATAATCTAAATTAGATTATATTCATTCATATTAGGTTGCGGCTAGTGTTCGCGCCTTGTTGCCACATCCATTACACATCCATTGTTCCATCACTACAGGTGAGTTTTCATAGTCTCGTCTACATTCTTTTATTGTTTTCAAATCCCACGGGGCAGAATACATTGCACCATTTTCCATACGGGCATAAGTATCAAATTCATGTACATTGCTTAAGTTACCGCATTGCCTTGTTAAGGTCCCCTATTTAGTACATCATAAACCGTTAATTTGTGAGAAAGCGAAGGTGAGTGGATAGATCTATTGAGGGTGACGCCTCCATCCGCGTTGGTTATACCAACAGTCAAACGGATGCATTTCATTTTTTTATTCATATTAGAGTGCCTGGCAAAACACTCTGGAGGGGCATTTTCATCAGTCTAGCTTCGGGGTCATGAGCTTAAGGTTTATTGTACGATTTTTCATGAAACTTATGTCTTGCACATTATACTTGAGGTTACCGTATAACATTCATTTTTCATAAACCTATGATTTCTCACCAACATTATTATTGACCGTTTTTAGCAATGTATTTTCAAGTAATTAAGACATCTCATGATGGCATGAATTATGGACCTACTTGGAGTCGCGGAGTCGACGCGTCTCACCTTTTATTTTATGCACTTATGTAAACGTTTGATCTTGCTGAACTTGTTTTTCATAAACTTGCAACATCTTTCGGGACCTATTTTGTAAACTCTAAATCTTTTAATGATCAAACGATGTATTTTCAAAACGACACTTTAGGTCGTTCAATGTAACCGTAACTGTGATTTACCCGGTGTTTTCAAATTAACTGCTACATTTTCCGTTAGGAGCTTATAACTCCGACGGTTCACGATATTTCAACCCGATAATTATTCTAACACCCGATTCTCATCAGAAATGTAATTTTATAATTTTTATATTATTATAATGAGTATGAAAATATATTAGGATCGTAGTCTGGAGCGTCGGACGTGTTAGTCACATTATTGATCACGTGTTAACGTTTATTTAAAAATAAACATACGTAAAATGTCAAATATACGAAAAATGTTAATTTGAATATCCTACGAGTGGAATAGTATGCAAATCCTATTGTGATGATATGTAGGCTATTTCTAGTCCGTATGAAGTGTCCCTACCAATGATGCATGAATTCGCAGCTAGACCAAACCGGTTACGCGAATTTGAGTACCCGTAAACTAGGTTTACGTGATGATGCATGATGAACATGAATAGTGTTTTTCTTCCGATGATGAATAGTGTCACATGAATAGTAAAATTTTTGAACGCTTCTCAAAGTCTCAAACTAACTTCGAAAATGATGAATAGTGATTGATGAATAGTAAATGATGAATAGTAACTTGTTAATAGTAATTTGTCAAGGTTTGGAAAATGACCTGAAATTGTGAGTTGTGACAGTCTTCCCCCCTAAAAGGAACTTCGTCCCGAAGTTCAGTTTATGTTAGTCTCTAGAATGACATTGGTGAAAAGGTGAGGATATTTGAGTCGCATTTGGTCTTCCCGTTCCCAAGTAAACTCAGGACCTCTTCGAGAATTCCAGCGAACTTTCACGATCGGAATTCGACTTTGCTTCAACTGCTTGACCTTGCGGTCCATGATTTGTTGGTTTCTCCACCAAGTTAAGCTTATTGTCGAGTTGAATTTCTTCTAATGAAATGGAATGATATATGCCACGGGTGATTCATTTGGAAGGCACTCCCTGGGGTTTGAAATATGAGATGGGTTATATGTATGTTGTTGAACTCTGGTGGAAACTCAAGTTTGTATGCCAGCCGGCCGATTCTAAAAGAATCTTAAATGGTACACTACCGAGGGCTCAGTCTCTCGCGTTCCAAAATTGTATCATGCCTCTCCAAGGCAAAGCTTTCAACTTAGTTTGTTTTCCCACTCGAATCTGGATAGTTTGCGGTTCAGGGATACCCAAATCCGAATGATGTATATCATGCACCAACTAAACTGCTATCGTTTCTTATCGCTTGTAACTGATTATTGACTTGTAAAATTTCCTTTCTTGTTTCACAATTTAGTTCTTAGACTAGTGAATTAAACTTTCTGATTTCGATCTGTAAGTGGGTAAATGGGTTCTTCGACCATAGGGTGGTCTTAAATGGTGCGATCTTATATTCCTGTGATGGTTATTGTTGAAGGTAAAATCCACCAATATCAAAAGATTATCCTGAACAATTCAAGTTGGTTATACGGTGCTGAGTATGTCTTATAATGCTTAGATAGTTCTCTTCAAGGTTTGTTGATCTGAGGATGGTAGAGCGTGTATATCCGATAGGAAAGAGAATATCTTAAAGGAATTGCCAGAAGTTTGAGGAGGTTTCTCTATCCTTTCATCGTTTTCTTATGTCACGGAATATTGATCGTAGATGGAAAGTCTCTCCTAGAGAAGTCAATGGAAATATCCAACTTAATGGTTAAGTGAGTGACAAGTGGTGTACGTATCCAAAGAGGGTTTGTCGAAAGGGATGTTTATGAAAAATTTTATTTGTTTACAAGGCTTTTGAATGAAGATTGTTGTTAATAATTCTTGAAAATGTGACTATTTTCTTCATGGCATAATCCTTCCTGAATTATACATAGTTGATCAGGCTATGTATAATTGAGGACTAATGATGCGATGATCGATTCAGTAAAATACCATTACTTTTCTCAGAAGTTTTAGATGGTGTTCAATGTGTTGTTTTGAAAAATGGTATTCTAGATATTTCCTTTCAAAGTAACATGAAAATTGTTTCGCGAAATGGTAGTAAATACTTGATAAAATGACAGAAAATCAATTTATAGAGTGGTAACAAAATAGCTTATTTTAAAAATTATGTAAAACAATTTCCCCATATGATGGTAAAATAGCTTGAATTAAAATTCGTTGAATGGTTCATTGGATACGTGGATGAATCTTACGTATAACCGAAGCTAGACTGATGAAAATGCCCCCTCCAGAGTGTTTTGTCAGACACTCTAATATGAATAAAAATGAAATGCATCCGCTTGACTGTTTGTATAACCAACGCGGATGGAGGCGTCACCCTCAATAAATCTATCCACTCACTCTCGCTTACACATAATTAACGGTTCATGATAAATAGGGGACCTTAACAAGGCAATGCGGTAACTTAAGCAATGTACATGAATTTGATACTTAGGCCCGTATGGAAAATGGTGCAATGTATTCTCCCCCGTGGGATTTGAAAACAATAAAAATATGTAGACGGGGCTATGAAAACTCACCTGAAGTGATGGAACAATGAGTGTGTAATGGATGTGGCAACAAGGCGCGAACACTAGCCGCAACCTAATATGAATGAATATAATCTAATTTAGATTATGAAATGATGTCATGAATGCAAATGCATATGTTATCTTTACCACTCGTACTATTTTGAAATGATTATAATTGTCAAAAATTATGTTATATGTTATCACGTCGAGTTATAATGTACTTTATGTGTATATATGGTGTAATGACGTTTTACTATAGTCGTTTAGTGAAATCTTATGAAAATATATCTTTTCGTCATAATTGAACACTTTGAAAAATTTCTGAAAACGGCCAAAGTGGCCTCGGAGAACTAGTCGTAAAACACGGCATATTGAGAGTTAGAAAGCAAACTCAGTGGTTTTGGAAAGCTTGTTGTATTATCTAAAAGTGGTCAACACTGATATTTTTCCCAATGTGCTTAGGTTAATAGATAAACAGTCGTGAGGTAGGGTGTTTAGGCCAAACTGCCATTTCTGGGCAGTTTTTGGGAAAGTTTGAACGGTCGTAGATTACTCGTTATAAGTCTAAAGGTCAAACGGTCAGTTGTTTTGGTAACAAGGTTAGGTGATCTAACTTTTATACAATGATAATATTTTTCCAGAAGTGAGTGTATTGACGGGAAAATGGCTCTAAACATCGGTGCTTAGAACTGCTGTTGTTATTTTATGTTTTCGCCGAATCTTAAAATACTCATATTTTAGTCGTTATAGGTCCGTTTCTTACATTCTTTATGTCCCCGGATTCGTGTTAAAGTGAACTAATACATTTTTGATAAGTCTGTGCATTTTATTAAGGATTAGTGTCCTGTTTTGGCCGTAGAAAATCGTGCATCAGCACCAAAATTTTCAGAAAATTAGTTATAGTTGTAAAACTTGTTTTTGGCATAACTTTCTCGTCGTAAGCCCGTTTTTACCCGTTCTTTCGCCCATAGCTTCGTTTTTGAAAGTATTTTCTGAATCTTTAACCCAATGTTACCCAGAAACCCCCTGAGTTTTCTATATTTTACAAAAAGGGACAGCAACTTTCTAATAGTGTCAAAAACGTGATTTTCTAGTTTACCACTTGTTTCAATCAATTCCAATCAACCTCAAAACCACTCTTAATCTACCATACACCTTCTTAGGTTGTCATGGGGTCCTAAACATCACCAAAAAATATGGGGTTCAAAAGATTACTAGTAAAATTCTATAAACCCATTTTAGTGCCAAAAATAAACAACAAGTGGTATATAACATATGTATACTTGCATAATTAATTACTAGAACATGAAAATATAGTGAATGGAAGTATAAAATATAGGAAAATTTTACTTGAAACTTACTTGAAGATTTGAGGTGATTTGGGTGAAAATGTATAATAAACCTAGGGATTTTTATTTCAAAATCCTAACTAGGAGTGTAATTAAGACTTGTTTAACACTTGATCTTCAAAAATGATGGATTCTTCTTGGTGTCTTGATGTTGGCTGATCCAAGTGAAGAAGAGAAAGGAAGAAAATGTTTTTGCTAGTTGTTGATGAAATACATGTGTATGTGAAGTAAAAAAAATATCTAGGGACAAGTAGTACATGTATTAATGAGGGTAAGTAATATATTTTCAAGATGTAAGTGATTGGAATGGGTGGGGGGCGGCATCACATGGGTGAAAAGATGGTGCAAGAGATTTTTGTAAGATATTGGTAGGATTATGTAGATATTAATAGTTTTTGGGGATACCGGGTACCGAGTTTGCTTGAAATAAAATTTAACGGTACCAAATAAAATATAACGATGTTGTAAAAATTATAAAATTACATTTCTGATGAGAATCGGGTGTTAGAATAATTATTTGGTTGAAATATCGTGAACCGACGGAGTTATAAGCTCCTAACGGAAAATGTAGCAGTTAATTTGAAAACACCGGGTAAATTAATAATATAATTTTTATATCATTATAATGAGTATGAAAATATATTTGGATCGTAGTCTGGAGCGTCGGACGTGTTAGTCACATTATTGATCGCGTGTTAACGTTTATTTAAAAATAAATATACGTAAAATGTCAAATATACGAAAAATGTTAATTTGAATATCCTACGAGTGGAATTGTATGCAAATGCTATTATGATGATATGTAGACTATTTCTAGTCCGTATGAAGTGTCCCTACCAATGATGCATGAATTTACAGCTAGACCAAACCGGTTACGCGAATTTGAGTACCCGTAAACTAGGTTTACGTGATGATGCATGATGAACATGAATAGTGTTTTTCTTCCGATGATGTATAGTGTCATATGAATAGTAAAATTTTTGAACGCTTCTCAAAGTCTCAAACTAACTTCGAAAATGATGAATAGTGAAATGATGAATAGCGATCGATGAATAGTAAATGATGAATAGTAACTTGTGAATAGTAATTTGTCGAGGTTTGGAAAATGACCTGAAATTGTGAGTTGTGACATTTTGTGATGATTTTAGTGTGTTAGATTGATAGATTACTTATTGTGGTGTTGTTATATCTTATGCTTGACATACCAGGAGTTTATAGGATGTGTGGGTAGAGATAGTTGGTTTGTGTGGATAGGTGAGCAAGTCTAGAGAGTCATGCAGGTAATGAATGCATATAAAAAAAAGCAAAAATTTACCTGGGTAATACCTGATATAGGTATTTGTAGTGAGAATGACAGTGATGAGATTTTACAAGTTGTTATATACGGTGATGAAAGACCTTTTCACGGGAACCATAACGGATACCGCACAGGAACACAGGGATTCAATTCCCGATTTACTAATAGACCGTCCTATGGTGAAAGAAGGCCAACTCTTGAAGAGACTATCAACAAGTTCTTGGAAGAATCAGCTAAGAGAGAGACTGAGAGAGAACATTGGTTAAAAAGTTTTCAGGAAGGGACTCAAGCTAATCTTAAGTCTCATGACGAGACATTAAAAAACCTCGAGGCTAAAATCGAACTGTTATCTAAAGATGTGCAGAAGCAGATTATAATAGAGAAGGCTAAGGTTTGTGTGGCGGTATCGATTGACAAGGAACGTTTGGACACTATTTCCAAGGATCTTCGCTGAGCAAACCTGAGTTACGCCATAGCATGCCATTACAACAACGGCGTAATAGTGAACCTGAAGGAAATGTCATCAAGAACGCTACGGTGAGTAACGAAGAGGTAAAAATTGTAACTATTAACCCCAAAGCTGAATCGGTAAAACATAAGGGGCCACCTAAAGTTACATTTATGCTTGAAACAAAATACCATTGATGTGTACCTATCCCAGTTGAAAACAGATGGTCTTATGACCTATGGCCTTCATACGACCCAAGTAAAGAGCTTTGTGATGCAGAGGGAAATGAAGAAAGATTGAAAGGTAATAAGTACCTATGGACATCCACTCTTGATCAATTCAGGAAAAATTTGAAATGGAAAGGTACAATAACTTTCGACGAATGGGTAAAAATCGTCTACGGTAAAGTTAGTGGAAAAGAGAAGATGGAGATTTGGGAAGAAGTAAATTGTTGGGTTTTATTGATTTGATGATACAAAACAAGAAGAATGAAAAATAAAGGGCTTGAAGTGACAAGGAAGAATTCTTCAATTAATGAAGAATAAAACACAAGGGACTTGCTTGCAAAAGAAGTTTTATTTATTAGTCCTTCGTAGTATTTTGTAAACCCTAAATCTCTATTATATAAAGAGATCAAGGGTTAGGGTTTTTATAAATAAGTCTCCCATAATGTAGTCGACTAAAGGGGTGTGTGTGTAACCTAGACATAGGTTATAGACATCTAGGGTTGGTTAGTGGTTAGTTAGTTAGTTAGTTTAGCCTCAAGAATCAGTTGATTCCTGTTTACAAGATTAGATTGAAACACGTTCTACCTTGATCAAGTAGAATTGGGGCTTGGAGGAAAACGTATGAATGTAAAACCTTGTTCATAATAATGTTGATTCTATGTTTGAATATTCCGCCTTCATTATTATGTGTTCCTAGATATGAGGTCTAAACAACCTCGAGTCATAAACGGTCCAAGAACTATCAAGGTGTATTAGTTCTAACAATTGGTATCAGAGCCAGGGGCTCTAGATCTGGGATTAACAAGGTGTTTTTAAAGTCGATACAAGCATCTTTGGAGAAGAAATGATGGTCTTAAAAGGTTATTCTGTTCATCGTATTTTTTTAAGGGTATCGGTTGGATTTTTGTCATTGTCTACATGGTAGTCAATTCATTATTAATCTCATACAGATTCATTAATGATTGGTTATCTTTGTTTATAATGGGTCGGTGGATAATTACAATTCATAAAAAACGCCTATAGTGATATGAATTAGTTGATTCTTGTACTTGTTGATTTAATGGGTAGGTGATGACAAAGTTATTAAACGAGTATCAATATAAATCTGATTGTCGTCTTGAGCATATGGAGAGGTTGTTGACTTTGGTTAGATTGTTAAAGGTATACATTAATTTAATGGAAATCAGTTGTGATGGATTATATAGGAGTTGTCGTATTTTGCTTGCGAAAGAAGATAACCTCATATTGTAGCAATTAATTGAGGTCAGAAGTACTAATTAATGGGTTATTTGTTTTATCATCATGGATCGATGGAGTTTTATTATTATTAATTGGTTGTGATAAGATAATATATTGATCATGGATTCGTGCTTCATGTCTTAGTAGAAGGTAATTGTTTTATTCTTATCATTGGGTAAGAGCAGTATTGAAGAGTTTGTCGTTTACATGGTGGAGTAGAATATGATTTAATTCTTTATTATGAGTCGGTGGTCAATTCTATCATGTAGATTCGAAGGTTGCTTAATGGTATTGGTCGTGGTGTTTAATACTGCTATCATGGTGTATGTTGCTACTTCGAATTTAACTACTGCTAGAGATAATTTTGTTACTCCTGCTGACATGAGTTTTCTGCTGTTACGCTTATTAGTAACTTACTGCTGCTCGTTATGTGTTTCTACTGTTGCCTATTCGTCGTTACTGCTGCTATTGATGGTTTATATTGTTAGCTTTATCCGATATCTTGTTTATACTGCTAGTTTGGTTCGATATCGGGTAACACGGCAATTTTGGTTTTCGGATGAGATGGTTTTACACACACAGGTTGTTAGGTCACCATATTGTAAACACAAGTATAGATTTGATAGAAATGAGATGAGAAATAGAGTTTGGTTGATTAGATCAAATATGAAGAATAAAAGTGCAAGAGTTTCCTTATGTAAATGAAATAACCAACAAGAAATATGTTTACATCATATTCCTATTTATAGGAGAGGAGCTAGGGCAACACTCCCTTTCTCCTTCCTTTCACTAAACGTATGGGCTTAAGGCCCATTGGACATGT
>LBNU01011052.1:0-22523 GCA_014162995.1 Artemisia annua
TTTCCTTTTAAAAGATTTTTGGATGAATGTAAACTTTAACTTTACGTTGACCTTGTTTACATTTGCATCTATGATATCTTGTTATCTATTCTTGTGATGATACCAATTCCCCGTAGCATCCCGAAAGCTTGTAAGTCTTCCGCTGTACGAATTTTGGGGGTGTTACATCTTGAGCCATGGAGCTATACTCAACTTTACCAAAAATATTTGTTAGGATTTTAGATTTTTGGAAAAGAAGTTTTTGACTTAAAACGACTTCTCGGGAAGGTTTTAACGCTCAAAAACTTAAGTATTCGGCTCTGATACCAATTGTAGAACCGTAGAGGGGGGTGAATACGGTCTTTTCGGCTTTTTCAAAGTTTAATAACTTTAAGCCTCAAAGATCACCAAGTGGTTATACAACAATAATCACAACCACAAACACAAACAAAGTATATAAAGCATGTAAAGAGTCACCACGATATATACTGGTTCGAGATGGGGGGTTTATACCATCCATACGTTCAGTTGTGAATCCACGACACCGATACTATTACTCTAGTATAATCCTTTCGGTGGATTACAAACCGTTATAACTTCACTCCACCGATATGCACTAAGATCGGTGCTCACTAAGAAGAGCAACTCCCCAACAGTATTCCGCCCTCGGAAACCACCCAAAAGAATCTCGTGATTCGACTTACCACAAAGACCACTAAGACTTCCCACCGGAAGTATCAAACCCCAACTAGATCCCCAATGATCTAGGCTTGGTCACCAAGACACAAGTCTTCAAACTAGATCCCCAATGATCTAGGCTTGGTCACAAAGACACAAGACTTCCCTTACAACCAAATAGAATTATAGAATGTTGTTTCTTTGAATCAAGACCTAACCTAACCTAGTGACTCGATTCTAATAGAAAGGGTATAGAGAAGAAGATCCTCGACACAATCACAGGAGTGGATTAGGTTCTTGTGATTCTTCCCTTGCAAGGAGATGTGTTCTTTCAAATGATGTTAATGTGTTTTACTAAGAACACAAGATAGAATTAGAGGATTAGAGAGAAAGAATGTAGAGAGAAAGAGTAATGGCAAGGTGTGAGGAATACAAGAGGCAAGGCATGGTATTTATAGGCAAAACCCAACTTTCGGAAAAATTTACCAGCCCAGCGCGTCACCCACGCGTCAACGCGTGGGTAGCGCGCCAGAGGTCTGTAACATTTTTCCCAAAACTTTGGGTGTTGACCTTTTAAATACCTTGCCTTGCTAAACCCCCAATTGTACTTCACACTAAACCTTAACATTAATCAATCTAAGGTTTACAAACTTAAATAGCCAATTAGAAAATCATTTTGTGAAGTGTTTATTAGAAAACCAAATACCATGGGTGGAAGAGTAGAAAGGGTAATTTGGTAGGGGTAGAAATGGTATTCCTCACATGGCATAATAGAGAAGAGAATATGCCATGGTATATTCCTCCATAGGGAAGAGTGTGTAAGGTTGGGTTAAGAGGTAACCATGGTTAGGTTGAGAAAGCATATTTCAAAGTATATTCCTTTGCTTGAGGGGAAAGGGTAAATGGAGGTTTGAGATGAGTTTGTTTGAAATGGATGGTGGAGATCAAAGGGAGCCTCCTTTGGTTTTCAAATTAAATCCCGTGTGTTAAATTAGAGAGGAGGTGATGAGTTGTATGGATGGGATGTGAAAGGGTGTAATGGAATATGTAAGAGATTTGTGTAAGAGAATATATGGGTTAGGTATGGAGAGTTGGCAAGTGTGTGTAGAGAAGAGATGGTTGTGAGAGTAGTGTATGTATTTTGAAATCTAGTGTCTGTACACAAGGTGTATAAGTGTGTGTATAAAGATTGTGTGGGAAGTTGGTATTGGTTTTTTGGTGTGGTTGATGATAATCGTATGTTCGGTTTCCCAGTTTCGGTAAGGACTCCAAGGTATGATCGAGGATCAAGAATTGAGGTAATACTCACATATGACTATATAGTATGTGTTATAGTGTGTGAAGATTGNTGTGTTAAATTAGAGAGGAGGTGATGAGTTGTATGGATGGGATGTGAAAGGGTGTAATGGAATATGTAAGAGATTTGTGTAAGAGAATATATGGGTTAGGTATGGAGAGTTGGCAAGTGTGTGTAGAGAAGAGATGGTTGTGAGAGTAGTGTATGTATTTTGAAATCTAGTGTCTGTACACAAGGTGTATAAGTGTGTGTATAAAGATTGTGTGGGAAGTTGGTAGACTGTGAGAATATTGTATGGGAGTATGTGAATATTGTGTGTGAGATGGAGGGAGACAAAAGGTACACATTGTGTAAGATGTGTAAGGGAATATTGTAAGAGAATGTTGGGAATGATTTTGGGAAGGATTGTGGGAGATTTGGTATATTTGGCTTTTTTGTAAAAATGAGATTAAGAATAAGATTAAGAAATAATCTAATTGTCATTAATAAGAAAATTTTTAGACAATTAAGATTATAAGTTGAGAAATCCATAGGTTACTTATTAGTTCAAGTAACACAACGTCGAGAATCCATAGGTTAATATCTCGTGACTTTCCACGACTCGATGTTCTCAACTAATACCTTGGTTCAAACAAGTTAAGTGCTTTGCCTAGATGTAAAGCTTAACCCAAGTGGGAAAGGATGCGTTTATGCAAAGTGACCTTTGACTTAGTTTGACCAATAAGGGAGTAAACCCGTTACGTAATTAGAGAAGACGTAAGCACGAGATATGAGCATATGGATGCTTTCACATGATGTTACGTGAAATATATAAGCTCCCCAAGTTTATAAAAGCCTTGGCTAGAGGCGATAGTTAGAAAACATGAGTTGGCGTTTTCCCGTAAATGGGTTCTTTAAAAGTTGGATATCTCTAATCTCAAAACTCGTTTCGAGTGTTCTCAATTAAGCACATAACATATTCATACCTGTATTGAAAGATCCACATTTTTTCGGGTAAGGGGAAAGCCGACTTTCAAATTTCGCCCGAAGCCATACAGTGGCCTGGCGCGTCACCCGCGCGTTGACGCGCGGGCAGCGCGCCAGGAGCAGATATAGGCCCCGGGGAATTTTGGGCTACCGTTTGTTATTTTATGTGTTTCGATGGTTTATTTGTCATCATTAAAACATTAGGAGATCTTGATCATGTTGCCTTAACAAGTCCTTATTTGAGGCATGGAAACGCTATAAGCTTGTAATCGATCGATGTCCTATTCACAACAGGCTTCTTGTCACCATCATAGATACCTTCTATAATGGTTTGACTCTTCGTCATCGTGACACGATCAATGCTGCTGCTGGAGGGACCTTCATGAAAAGGACCCCCGAGGAATGCTACGATCTCATTGAAAGCATGTGTTAGGAATGCTTCTAAACATTATCAAGTCTTGGTCATCTAATTATGTAATAGGTTGCTTTAGATTATCAGTATGTCTAGTTTTTAATAATGTTTCATGTTATTAATTCTATTATTCATGTTATATAAAAGTCTAAGGGCCAAATGTGCTAATATGTGAAACATGTGAAGCCCTAGAATACTAGTATAAATAGACATGTAATCCCTCCTTAGAGGGTGTTGGTTCTCTAAGCAATATCATTATCCTTATTTCATTTCACATAGAGTTCCTTCCACTCTCTCTCTCTCTACTCTCTTTCTCTCTCTAGAAATACATGGTTCTATGTTGTAAAATGGTGACATAACAAGTGGTATCATTCGCCAAGGGATAATACAGGTTGTTTTAGGTTAGATTTGATAGAAAAACTAGGTCTAAAAGCTGTATTTCGGAATCTGGTCACTGTTACTGTTCGTGTTTATCGAGTAAGAACTAGATTTATCGGTTAAGGTATCGAGTAAGTGTAGCAGTTATCGAGTAAGGTTTCTTTTATCGGCTTAGGGTAGTTTTTATCGGCTAAAGGTCTCTTTTATCGAGTAAGCCTCAATTTTGCTAGTTAGCAAATCTTCCTTATCGTTTATCGAGTAAGGAACTTTATTGTCTATCAACTAGACCAAACTATACTCGGTTAATTTCTACTTATCGAGTATGCAACCTTTCGAGTAAGAAACTTTTTCGAGTAAAGATTTTATCGAGTAGGAAAGATTTCATCGAGTAAGAAAGAGTTCATCGAGTAAGAAACATTTCATCGAGTAAGAAAGATATCATCGAGTAAGAAAGTTCACTCTTCAAGCAAGAAATTTCTTCAACTAACAATTATAGATTCCTTCGAGCAAGGACCTTTACCAAACTACATCTATCTTTACTCTAACATCAACAACCTATTTTTCCTTTAAAGATCCATCATTACAACACAAGTTAAACATATCTCAATAGATCTCAGTTTCGTTCACCCTTGGTAACAATCTGTAAAGACTTAATGGTGAAAACATAACCATCACCGATCTGAAACTTAAGAAGTCTACACTTCCTTTTCAATATACGAACCAAATTAGTAAAAGAGCTAAACCAAACGCGGCTCATTCTTTCCTTTTGTTCTACCAAAACCAAAAACAAATTTATACCCAGAGTCCTACTCACCTCCACACATCTAACAACAATCATCTTAACCTACTCACTATCACCTCCACAACTCTCGGCTACAACAACAAACCCACTCCTAACATTCGAACTGAAACAAGAAGTAAAGAAAGAAGATCTCAGTTTCTCTTTACCGTGTGGATTCAACAAACGTCAAGACCTCAAAAGATCTAAACACGAAAGAGCAATAACATCATAGATCCAAATAGAAGATTAACTTCATTTACTTTTCGAATCCTTTTTTCAAAGAAAAGAACAAAACCTTAGTTTCATTCTTCCTTTAGTTCGGTTTTTTTTAAAAAAAAACAGAAATTCAACAAGTCACGATCTCAGCTTTGTTCTACTTATTATTCGAATCACTCAAGGATTTCATAAGTTAGAACATTAAACATCACTGATCGATAAGGACTATCCGAAAAGCTCTCTTCAAAGATCTACAACAAAAACAAAACAATAAAACGAGAAACGAAAAGAAAAACAAGGATCTCAGTACATCTCTTTGTACCATCAAGATACGTTCAAAGGCAAATAACCTCAAGAGATATTCATCACAGATCCGTGAGAAGAACAAGCTTCTATTTAATTTTTGAACCTTAACAGTAAAAACAAAAACACACCCGTTTTCATTCTAACTTTGGTTCGGTTAGCAAAACGAAATAGAAAGATCTTTATACAAGCATAACTTCTTGTTTTAATATACGAAAATCATTAAGAAAACACAAAGACAAGGTTGTCTCGTTCCTTCTTATTTTCGTTTGGTTACAACAAAAGAAAGTAAATGAAAATCAATGGACGACTTCTGGTGATAATCTGTGTTGTGAGTATACGGTCGAGATAAGAAAAGGAAGAAAAGCGGCTGTGTTTGTGAGAGAAGCAGTAATGTAACTGTGTGTTTTATTTTTTGAGTGGGAGTAAAATTAGGGTTGTGAGATTAAGTGGTCTTAAATAGCCGAAAATTAGGGATGTTTTGTGTTGGGCTAGAAATGGGTTGGGTTGGAAGTGTAACCTCAAGTTGGGCCTCGGGTTGATTTATCTTAAACTGGTCGCGGGCTGAAATTCCACCAAGGGACGAATTTGGTGCTGCAATTTGGTTTGGACGTATTTTTAAAGTACAAAGGGAAGAAGTTTTTGGACTTAAGTGCTTAAATTTTTTTTGAGTTGAGTTTTTTTTTGGGTTCATGTGGATATAACTACTCTCGGCCGGTTATTGTGAAATCGTGAAAGGTGTAAAAAGATCCATTTGACAAATCGATTTACACATATTTTGATTCTTCCGATTCCATCGCAACAATCAAGGGGGAGAAATGTATAAATCTATGTTGCAAATGAATGACAAAAGTCACAAGTTTCCACATCTACCAACAACAGATTAAAATCTTCATCTAATCTTTCACCGCCAAACTTTAGTTCTCAAGGATATCAAGAGAGCGATACACAAGAATTTTTAATGTAAGAGAAAGTTAGAGAAATGAAAGCGAAATGCATGACATCATTTAGATTACTTCATTCACACCTTAAGGTCCTCTCAAACAATGACTTAGCGGGAACTCGTTCCGAGTATGGATTCAAACGAGCATTTCCATGATTCTTTGGAGAAGACGTTGAGATTTTCACTCTTACGATGTTCCTTAACATGGATCAACTTTAAAATCAATTTAACAAAGAAGAACTTCACGAGAATGAATCCACGGCTGCCTTTTGTGTACTTAAGAAACAGTTTCAGCAATTCATCCGTAGGAGGTTATATTCGGACGATGACTCTCTCATTGAAAGCAAGTATTTTCTTGAATACACTCGAATCGGTTCTCAAAATTTCAAAGATATAATGCTCCAACTAATGGATTCTATTGAGAAGTTGATTGCTGAAAGAATACTTCAAGAAAGAAGAGTATAACAGAAGGTTGAATGAAAGAAAGCTGCAGACTCATAAAGGGAAGGTTAATATGGTTAAAGCATTGGATGCTAGTTTGGTTGACACGGAAAGTAGTGGGACAGAATTAGAACAGTCGGATGACAGCAGCAAATTAGGGAATGATGCAGACATTGATTGTGCAGAGATCAGACCCTCCTATGACTCAGAGCCCAACTTTGACAAAGAACAGATGGTTGAGGAAGATGTCATACCCATCTATGACACAGAACCCAATGTTGATGAAGAGGTAATGGATGAGGTATAATCTATTGTTGATCATATTATGCCTGTAAATGAGAAACAACAATCTGAGCAACCTAACTTCAGTAATGAAGGAGAGGTTGACCAGAATGTTGTGCAATGTCAAGACAAATGTTCTGAGTCTGAGTCCTTACTTAATAATCTAATTATTGTAACATCAAACCAAACTCTTGAGTCTGAAAACATTCTTCTCAGAAAGACCATTGCCCAGTTTCAAAAAGATTATTCAAAACTTGAGGCACATTGCATCTCACTTGAACTTAAATTGCAAAACGAATCTCTAAATTTGGGCAACAATGGTCAGTTTTTGTATGAACAAAGTAAATGTGTGGATACATTAGTTAAGGAAAATGAGCTTTTAAAAGGTCAAATTCAAGCATAGGGGTGGGTTTGCACATGCTGCATTGCAAAACAAATTAAGAAGACTGAATGGCCAGAGTGTGGATACTAAGTTTGCAAAACCATCAATCTTGGGGAAACCGCCTCTTCAAACAATCAGAAAACCATCAGTGGTTAGACAACCAACTGCATTTAAATCTGAACGATCCAAATTTTCTAAATCACGGTTTGCCTCCCAAGTTCTTGAGATAAATCATTTGTCAAAACCAGTCACTCCACATTCCTGGCCTAAGGAAAATGCATTTGTTTCTGTTAAACCTCAACNACCATCAATCTTGGGGAAACCGCCTCTTCAAACAATCAGAAAACCATCAGTGGTTAGACAACCAACTGCATTTAAATCTGAACGATCCAAATTTTCTAAATCACGGTTTGCCTCCCAAGTTCTTGAGATAAATCATTTGTCAAAACCAGTCACTCCACATTCCTGGCCTAAGGAAAATGCATTTGTTTCTGTTAAACCTCAACACATGATTATACTCGGTTCATCTAGAATTAGTTCGAAAACTATGTCGAAAGCGAGCTTTAAAAGTAAAGAGTCTTATGACAAAAATGGCAAATACAAGAACTATGATCTAGAAAAGGCTAGGAAAAAGGCACTACTTCAAAAGGACGGAATTCAAAGTTCAAAACCTCGTGTGATGCCTACCACTGTATTGCAAAACACTGCTAGTAGTAGCTAACCAAAACCTAAGAGTACTCAACAAACTAATAGGAATTGGCTAGCATCTAAGAGTAGTTGCGTAAATAATCATGTTGTAGGGGCTTTAAAATATCTTTCAAAGGGAAATTCACTTGCAAAGGCACAATTGACTAAGACCAACAAACCCGTTGAACCAAAAGTTAAGATTCAGAAACCTAAGAAGTGGATCAATATAGGACGTAGGTTTTCTCAACCAAGTGATGCTCCCACATTTCATTCTGCTACACCCAAGAGGAAAACATCTCCTAGATCTAACCTTAGGTGGGTACCCACGGGTAGAATTTTCAAAGCGATTGGTCTTAGGTGGATTCCTACTGGAAAGATGTTAGCCATTTGCCCCAAAACTAATGTGAAATCCGCAGAATCTATCCCTGAGAAGAGAAAGGAAATCATTGATAAAGTGTGTTCTGGTTTCAAGAAGATAATTGACACTACAACTTTATGCTTCTAACATCCGAAACCCAATTACACTTAGGGATCCATGTTCTTTTTTTTCTCTCTTCTTTCTTTCTTTATAGATACAACAGGAATGGCTTCGGAACAACTCAGTTTCGGACCCGAGCTTAATGTTATGGCTTCTGAGCAAAACAGCTTAGGACCCGCAACCAATTGTCTTAATTTTCATGATCAGCCAGCTGCACCACCATTGGAACTTCATTGTCAACAATTGGAAACCTTGTTCTCTTCATTGTTTAATGAGACTCTTAGATGTTGTGCTCCAGATGTATCTAATGTTTCCGCTGCACAACCTGATACTATTCCAATTTAAGATACACCTGAATCTACAACAACAACCATTGCTGCGGATGCACCTCCAATCGATTCTCCAATAACATAAGAATAAACTGCTTCCAAAGACAATGATACAGCTGCTGGTCAACAAAATCAAGAAGTACTCGCAATTGCAGATTATGACGGAAATGCTTTCTTTAATCCATTTGCATCGACACCAAACGTTCCTTATATTGAAGAGTCGTCTTCTCGCAATTTGGATCCGTCTAACATGCATACTTTCAAGCAACATCACATTTCGACACATCATTGGACTTAAATGAATTTGGAAGAACAAGTTGGACGCAGAGGCACAATGATTCGCATAGAGTTCGGTAGCAAAAGGATACAGTCAATGAAGTAGGATTGTACATCACTGTCATCAACAAAAGCTTAGTATGTGGCCATGTCTGCTTGCTGTGCTCAAGTCATTTGGATTAGAACTCAGCTCATGGACTACGGCTATGTATTTGACAAGATCCCGATGTACAGCGACTCAAAGAGTGCTATTGCAATCTCACGCAACACCGTTCATCAAGGAGCATGTCGAGAAGGGTACAATTGAATTATATTTTGTGGGTACTGAATACCAATTGGCAGACTTGTTTACAAAGGCATTACCTCCTCAAGGTTTGTTGATCTAGTTCACCAATTTGGTATAAGGTGTTTGACTCCAGGTGATTTGCAAAACTTTCTTTAAAATAACTAGGAGAGTCAAACACCAAAACGTTTTGTAAATTATTTTATCCAAAAAAAAAATTCTTTTTTCTCCGTGTTCAAACTTCTAATCTTCAAAACTATGTTCCTCCATTAAATCAAATTTTACTTTACATTGTCAAAATGGAACATGTTTTGAGGGGGAGAAAATTTTTCAGAATATCATGAAGTTTGCACACCTAATCATAAGTCTTAAAGAAAAATTGTTTCTTCATCATTTAGATTAAAAACTCATTTTCAAAAATTCTATGATCTCTCGAATTAAAATGTGCAAAAAGGTTTCACAAAGTAAATGCTAATTCGAGGGGGAGAAATGAAATTTTTGTCTTCCACAAATGTTCTCAAAAGTAGCACACATAATTAAAAAGTCAACGAATGAGTCTAACAAATTTTTTTATCCTCGATCTTTTCCCATGATTGTGAGTTTCTAATTTCTTCATGGTTGTTGTCTAATTATTCCCTAAATGTTTCAAATGATTTCAACGGTCAAAAAAGGCATAATCTGAAACTAGGGCTTAAGTAATTATTGATTGCGGCATTTTTTATGTGTTGTTAGTCTAATAAATCAATTCATATAGCTTTAGAGAACACTAAAGAATGCTCGATTAGGTTTTTACATGATTAGAAATAACCTAAGTTTGAAATCAAGTGATTTAGGGGTTTAAGATGTAGATGTCTTTGCAGCTACTACTAGGAAGTTTGTTTGTGAAATATTCTGGCACTATGATGCTATCATGCGTGCAAAGCCTCAAATCATAACCCCAAACCATGATAATAATTGGAGAATTTCGAGTGAAAGAATGAACTAATATGTGATCTTGTGTGTTAATTTGAGAATTATGAGCACTTAGGAAGATTTAGAATGAGTTTTTGATTCATCTGTATACTTGTTTGTGCCTGATGCATTTCTTTCTGTGCAAGTACATGTTATCCCAGTGATAGTCAAATTTTCATTAATTGTCAAAATGTTTCTTAAGGAACATATTTTGAGATAAAAGGGCTAAATGTATCAAATGGCTAAACTTGGAAAAGGATTCAATTGATGACAAACAAGTTTTTCAAACTATACACTCTGGTTTTACACCGGTAAAGCAAGTGTGGAAACCAAAGCAAAGTCTTTCAAAACCTTTCAAACTTTTAATATCTGGAACGCTTTGGCTGCAATAAAAGAATGACTCTGAACAACCCAAATACCGGAAGGTTTCCATTCATCACAAATCTTCAAAAAGAACCCATGATGTTCAACTCTAGATGGAAATCTTCTTCTTCATATTTTAAAACTCAAAAGAAAGACACCGGGTTTCTTAAACAACTTTCAAAAGAAAAGAAGTTTTAAATTTCCATTGATTCAACGAGTGGTATTTCAAAATGAAACAAAGTTTTTCAATCCTCGTTGGTATTCAACATCTTTTAATTGGATTGACACAACCTACAAATGGATTTCAAATTTTGGCAAACCCGTTGGCGCCAAGCTTAAACGGGTTCCCAAGGTTGTTGTCTAATCTGATATTCAAGCATTCTTTGTTGCATAATACTTGATTGTGTTTTCTAAAACCTTAAGCAGAATCATCCCAAGAATTTTCAAAAAGTATTTTTTTAAATTATGATTCAAAATTCTGCTCAAGAAGACTATCTCTCGAATAATCTTCATTATTTGAGGGGGAGTATTTTGTTAAAAGAAAACAAATTTTGTATTAAAACAATGGCTTGTGCACACATAGCAGTGTACAACCCGCACTTTGTAATTAAAGGACCCTGAGGTACGCATCAGTGCCTCAATCCTAATATAAGGAGCGAAAGCTTCTTACTTTTGAGTAGAATTAATCAAAATTTTCAAAGTTTTTCACAATTCTGCTCAAAAGAACAAGTATTCCCTCTCGTATTCAAAATCTCAAAAAGTTTGTTCACTATTTGAGGGGGAGTACTTGAAAGATCTTTGTTCAAAAGTAAAAGTTCTCGTTGGATTCTCCCCATAAGACTCAAAAAAGGCATATTTTTTAATCAAAACATTTAACAAAAATAACATCTAGTATGCTAATTTTGAGGGGGAGAAATGTAAAAGTGATCAAAATATGATGGAAAAGTTGTATCTCGTTCGAGCTCGACTCAGTTTTTCACCCATGAATTGACGAAACAACAAATGTTAGTATTCAAAAGGATTTATCCAAGTAGAAAGTGCCGTTTCGAGAAGCTCTTATTAGATGTTTACTTTGACGGGTCTAACTTTCTTTTAGGAATGTTAACAACTTCAAGTTAGTTATTAGGGCTAGTTATCACCTAAAAGCTGATAATGGATCTCTTTAACTAAGCAACGTAAATGTGTCCCTCGGGTATATGTCTATTAAGAGTGGATCAATTCAAAAAGTGCCAACTCCTCCCCCATGTGCAAATTTCTGAAAACATTCACGAGCACATGTGAAGGGGGAGTCCTTCAAAAGAAAACCAAAAAACTCTCAAAGTGTTAACAAAACAAAGTTTTACGTTCATAAACACTTTGAGAGATTTTCATACAAAATATTTTATGGTTTTATGGCAATTATAGGATAGTCATGGTGATACAAGGTGACTAAGGTTAGGAAAACTGTCCTATGATCCGCCAGAGCCGGAGGGATCTACCCAAGGACATCACCAATAGTTAGTATTAGAAGTCCTTAGGTATGATATGAAAAAAGGAGATATGAATGAAAGGAGAAAGAAGGGGTTGAAGAATTAAAAAGAAAAGTAACGAAAAGGGTGAAAAGAAATAGCCCTCCATATGATCAACCTTAGGGCAGACACCGGGTTCAACTCATATGCTACTGGTTGTTGCTAAGGCGACGCCGGCATTGAAGATTAAGACGTCATGGACCCAGTGACGCAATGCACCTAACCTTCTAAGCCACTCAAGTTCTCTAAAAAGAGCTTGTTTCATTCTCACGGGGAACCCTGCATAATCTATCGACCACTCATTACGAGCTATGTTGATATTGAAACAGGAGACACCTCCCTAGTCTCCAACGACTAAATGTGCACTTATTGAGTCTAGAGCCGCGAGATACATCAAAGATCTCTTAGGAACACTTAATATTTCTACACTGGTGATTCTACATCAATGGACACTAAGTGTAAATTATCGAGTCCTACGCAGATCTTAGCAATCTGCCGAGAACATTTATGAGAGGATTCACAATTGTGATTCTCAGTGATTGAATGGAAACTCCTGCCAGGGTCAACATAAAACAGCCCTGACAACAGGTCACTTCGGTAACTCCTTGTGGGTTACGCTTAGTATTTATGGTGGTTCCAAACGGTCTACAATCGTGGGGTGATCTACAGCGACTCACCCAATCGTTGATGTACTTAGGTATATCTTGTAAGCTCTCTCGAGGGCATCCGATTTGGGAACGGCCTTGGTAAGGATTAGAGAGTACAGGATATTTTATTACTAACTGTTTTATGCAGGTACAACCACCATCATGACACCAGTTTCCACATGCTCATACCTACATCTCAAAGTCAAAGGAAAGCTCTCTTCAAAAGATCGATGCAAATAAAAGGTCTAAGAAAGATTCCACATCACGTGAAAGAATCTACAAAGTTGAAAGACAAAGATCAAAAGCTAGGCAAAGTTCAAAGAAAGATTCTATGTCAACACAAATGAATCTACAGCAATGAAATGAGAGCTACGGATGCATAACACAAAGTCAAAGATGTATGAGCATGTTGGAAAGGCGTAAATCCACTGGAGGTAAAGGAGTGACGAAAGGCAGATTATACCATCATTGGATCACTACAACAACGATGAACACATAATGATGAACAAAAAACATTATTGCTTAATGATTTTTCTGAAGACATCTAAAGCCATGAAAGTCAAAGTTAAAGACAAAAATGAAGACGTCTAGCAACCTTGATGACCAACCCTTAGGGGGGGATTGTTAGAATGCTTCTAAACATTATCAAGTCTTGGTCATCTAATTATGTAATAGGTTGCTTTAGATTATCATTATGTTTAGTTTTTAATAATGTTTCATGTTCTTAAGTCTATTATTCATGTTATGTAAAAGTCTAAGGGCCAAATGTGCTAATATGTGAAACATGTGAAGCCCTAGACTACTAGTATAAATAGACATGTAATCCCTCCTTAGAGGGTTTTGGTTCTCTAAGCAATATCATTATCCTTATTTCATTTCACATAGAGTTCCTTCCACTCTCTCTCTACTCTCTTCTCTCTCTCGAAATACATGGTTCTATGTTGTAAAATGGTGACCTAATAGCATGACTGCCCACCAGAATTTTTGGGATTCCTCAGCCGAGAGGAATGATTTATGTAAATCTGTCAATCCACCCTCTTCGGAAATAACTGCTCTCACTAAAAAGATGGATGATTTGTCCACTGCTGTGTTGATAATGCATCAATCCAATCAGAACATCAATCATCAAGTCAGAGCTGTCAATCATAATTGTGAAACATGTGGTGGTCCACATCCATATACTGAGTTCCCAGACACCGGTGGCTTCGCTCATGAGAACGTATATGCTGCTCAAGGTTCCTACAATGTGGGGGGTAACTCTTACCAACCACAGGGGGACCGTAATCTCTTAAGCTATCGTTCCAACAATTATCTTGGACCACCCGGTTTTAATCAGTCTCAAAACCAAAATGCTCAAAACCGGAACCAAAATTTTCATCAAAATCAGAACCAAAGTCGAATGAACCAAGGTTTTAACAACCAACGGAATTTCATTTCCGGTCAAAATCAGGGTTTTCAAAACCAAGGAAATTTTCAAAGAGATCAAGGTCATGGTAATCAGGGTAATTTTCATAATCAGGGTAATTTTCATCAGGGAAACAATTTTCAGGGTAATAACAACCAACATCAAGGAAATTTTCAAAACAACCGTGCTCAAAATTTTCCTAACCAAAACCAAAATCAAAACGTTGTTCAACCCCAGTCTTCCTCCGATGAGTTGTTGATACAATTCATGAAATCACAAGAGGAAACAAATCGGTTATTGGTCAGCCAAATCTCTGAACTTAAGAAGTCTTTAAATGATCGACCCTCGGGCTCAGAAACACTTCCTAGCAACACGGTCGCTAATCCGAGGGGCGATGTCAAGGCGATCACCACCTGAAGTGGAGTTTCATATAAAGGACCCACGGCTCCTGCTACCTCTTCTTCTCTTCCTCCCAAGGTAGCGGAACGTAAACCTGAGGTTACTACGGACACGGTACTTCCTATTAATAACGGAGATACCGACGACGTCCACCCTCAAGTTGTCCCGGTCCCGAAACCCAAAACCAAACCTGGAGTTGTTTTTGAACGTCCAATTATTCCCATTGAAAAACCCAACCCTAAGCCTTCAATTCCTTATCCTTCACGTTTACAACATCAAAAGCTCCGCGAAAAAGCCAGTCATCAACTGGATAAATTTTTCCAAATTTTTAAAGAATTACATTTTGATATAAGCTTTGCGGAGGCTCTTCTTTTGATGCCCAAGTTTGCATCAACAATAAAGAATTTGTTAAACAACAAGGAAAAACTCTTTGAGATGGCAAAAACTCCGTTAAACGAAAACTGCTCTGCGGTTTTGTTGAAATAGCTTCCCAAAAAGCTGGGAGATCCTGGGAAATTCCTCATTCCTTGCATTTTCCCGGGAATGGTTGAATGCTTCGCCTTGGCCGATCTTGGCGCAAGCATCAACCTAATGCCTCACTCAGTTTGGAAGAAACTTTCTCTTCCGGCACTTACTCCTGCCTGCATGACTCTCGAGCTTGCAGATCTTTCTATATCTCGTCCCCTCGACATTGCCGAAGATGTGTTTGTGAAAGTAGGAAAGTTCCATTTTCCGGCCGATTTCGTGATTGTTGATTTCGATGAAGATCCGAGGGTTCCTCTCATTTTAGGGAGGGGATTCCTAAGAACGGGCCGTGCTTTGATCGATGTTTTTGAAGAAGAAATCACTCTACATGTTGGTAATGAAGCCATCATGTTCAACCTTGATCAAACTTCGAGATACTCTTCCAATTATGACGCAGCAGAAATTAACAGAATCGATGTCATCGATGTTGCTTCGGAAGAGTATTCTCAAGAAATTCTTGGTTTCACCGATAATTCTTTGAGTGGAAATCCCACTCCCTCTTCTCAACCTATCATTGCTAATTCTTCTCCTTCCCTAACTCCGTTTGAGGGAAGTGATTTCATCGTAGAGGAAATAGAGGCTTTTCTCAAAAGTGATTCGATTCCCGATGGAATTGATAACCAAGAGATTGACACGGACAGGGATATCCTTCTCCTTGAGAAGCTGTTGAATGAAGATCCCTCTCCTCCTCCTGTTCTTCCACAAAAACTTCATAACGAGGAAATCAGATATGTTGAGAAAACTGCTGAATTTCCTGAGGTCGAACTTAAGGACTTACCACCTCATCTCGAATACGCATTTATGGAGGGTGATGATAAATTACCCGTCATAATTGCAAAAGACTTAAAGGATGAGGAAAAAGCTGCTCTTATAAAGGTTTTGAAGTCACACAAGCAAGCAATTGCTTGGAAACTCTCCGATATCAAGGGTATTAACCCTGAATTCTGTACTCACAAAATCTTAATGGAGGATGACTTTAAACCAGCAGTTCAACAACAAAGAAGGGTTAATCCAAAAATTCGCGAGGTCATCAAACAAGAAGTTATCAAACTTCTTGATGCCGGATTGATTTACCCTATCTCTGATAGTCCTTTGGTTAGCCCCATTCACTGTGTTCCTAAAAAGGGTGGCATTACTGTTGTCATAAATGATGAAAACGAGTTGATTCCAACTCGATTGGTTACGGGATGGCGAGTATGCATTGACTATCGCAAGTTAAATGACGCCACCCTTAAAGACCATTTTCCTCTACCCTTCATGGACCAAATATATGCTCGAGAGATTAACGGGAAACGAGTACTATTGTTTCGTAGACGGTTTCTCGGGTTATTTCCAGATTCCCATTGATCCGCAAGATCAAGAAAAGACTACCTTTACATGCCCCTACGGAACTTTTGCCTACCGAGCTTATGTAATGCTCCAAGCACGTTCCAACGGTGTATGATGGCCATATTTTACGACATGATCGGGAAAACTAGGGAGGTATTTATGGATGATTTCTCGGTCATTGGGGATTTTTCCAATCATGTCTCTCCCATTTAGAAAACATGCTCAAGCGGTGTGAAGAAACCAATCTTTGTCTAAATTGGGAAAAGAGTCACTTTATGGTTAAAGAGGGCATTGTCCTCGGCCATAAGATTTCTAAGAGCGGGATTGAGGTTGACAGAGCTAAAGTTGATGTCATTGCTAAATTACCTCATCCCACCACTGTCAAAGGTGTCAGGTGTTTCCTTGGTCATGCCGGATTCTATCATCGATTCATACAAGATTTTTCTAAAATCGCCCGGCCTATGACTCATCTTCTTGAGAAAGATGCTCCTTTCATCTTCTCCCCCGAGTGCATCGAGGCTTTTTCAGACTCTCAAAAAAAAGCTTACCGAAGCACCCATCTTAGTTGCCCTCGATTGGGACTTGCCTTTTGAACTCATGTGTGATGCAAGTGACTTTGCTATAGGCGCGGTCTTGGGGCAACGAAAAACAAAACACTTTCAGCCTATACATTATGCAAGTAAAACTATGAATGAGGCTCAGATTCATTACACCACAACAGAAAAAGAATTATTAGCCGTGGTGTATGCGTTTGAGAAGTTTCGGCCATACTTAATCTTGACAAAATGCATAGTGTATACGGATCACTCGGCTCTGAAATATCTCTTTGCCAAANCGCGGTCTTGGGGCAACGAAAAACAAAACACTTTCAGCCTATACATTATGCAAGTAAAACTATGAATGAGGCTCAGATTCATTACACCACAACAGAAAAAGAATTATTAGCCGTGGTGTATGCGTTTGAGAAGTTTCGGCCATACTTAATCTTGACAAAATGCATAGTGTATACGGATCACTCGGCTCTGAAATATCTCTTTGCCAAACAAGATGCAAAGCTGAGATTGCTCTGATGGGTTCTCCTCCTGCAAGAATTTGATATCATCATCCGTGATAAAAATGGAGCTAAGAACCTAGCGGCTGATCACTTATCCCGATTAGAAAACCCTCACTAGGATGTGTTCGAGAAAAAGGAAATAAATGAAACGTTTCCTCTCGAGACACTCAATGCGGTTTCTTTTCGTGGTGACTCTACTACCCCATGATTTGCTGACTTTGCAAACTACCATGCGGGTAACTTTGTCATGAAAGGGATGTCGTCCCAACAGTAAAACAAAATCTTTAAAGACGTTAAACATTACTTCTGGGACGACCCCTACTTATTCAATATTTGTGCCGATCAAGTCATCAGACGGTGTGTCCATGGCCAAGAAGCCATGGATATTCTCAAAGCTTGTCATGATGGACCCACGGGGGGACATCATAGTCCAAATTACACCGCCAAAAAGGTGTTTGATTCAGGTTTCTACTTGCCCACAATCTACAAATATGCTCATGACTTAGTCAAAGCTTGTGACGCTTGTCAGCGTCATGGGAATATTTCAAAGAAGGATGAGATGCCTCAAAATGCCATCCAAGTCTGTGAAATTTTTGGCGTCTGGGGCATTGACTTTATGGGGCCATTTCCATCATCTCGAGGAAACAAATACATACTCGTTGCTGTTGACTACTTGTCAAATGGGTTGAGGCGAAAGCATTACCCACTAACGATGCCCGAGTTGTTGTGAAAATTTTGAAATCTCTTTTTGCTAGGTTCGGAACTCCACGTGCTATCATTAGTGATCGGGGTAAGCACTTTTGCAATGATCAATTCGCGAAAGTCATGCTTAAGTACGGTGTCACTCACCGTCTTTCCACCGCGTATCACCCCCAAACAAGTGGGCAAGTGGAAGTTTCCAACCGTGGTATCAAAAGAATTCTTGAGAGGACCGTAGGTGAAAACCGTGCCTCCTGGTCGTATAAACTAGATGATGCACTCTGGGCCTTCCGTACTGCATACAAAACACCCATCGAGTGTACTCCTTACAAGCTTGTATATGGAAAGGCGTGTCATCTGCCGATTGAGCTTGAGCACAAAGCCTACTGGGTCTTGAAGCATGCTAACTTTGACATCCAAACTGCGGGTGATCACCGTAAAGTTCAGCTGAATGAATTAAATGAACTTCGTGATCAGGCATACGAGAACTCTTTGATCTACAAAGAAAAGACAAAGAAGATTCATGACTCTAAAATCAAGAACCGCGTTTTCAACGTCGGTGATCGAGTCCTTCTTTTCAATTCAAGGTTGAAGATCTTCTCGGATAAACTAAAAACCCGTTGGACTGGCCCATTCACTATTACAAAAGTTTATCCATATGGTACCGTTGAGCTATCTCAAAATGACGGTTTAATTTCAAAGTGAATGGCCATCGGTTAAAGAACTACTTTGGAGAGGACATACCACCCATTGTTGTCCCGGATCTCCAAACTTTCCCCATGAACCAATGAATGCGGGGATCGAGTCAAGCTAGTGACTCGGTGATCAAAAACATTAGCACAATATGGTTTTCACCCATGTCTCTGACTTCTTTCTCTTTTCTAACACTTAAGTGTGGGGGAGTTGCCCCTGCTATTTTCTATAAAAAAAATGGTGTTCCCACACTTGCCTAAATCTAAGTTTTTACGCTTCAAAGTATCGGCATAATAGCCGGGACTTTGAATATTGAGGGCAATATTCAATTCTTGTGTGTGTGGGAGGGGGGGTAATTCTGGCGAATTTGATCACATTTGTACCTTTTAGTGCCTAAATACCCCCATTTTGGCCAAAATTTCAAAAAAAAATTTCTCGGTGAAAGTGCTTTGCACTAACACGACAAATGGTTGTCAGTCCACCATGTCTAACCCATATAAGGGCTGGCTAATCCGAGAGAAAACGGCTCTATGTAAAGATATCTCAAATCCGTTTATGGCTGACTATTTGCCAAAAATTGTATGGTATTCAGCTCACCATATCTTTGATCGTGAAGAGTTGGCTAGCCCGCAAGGTTATGGCTTGTGGTAAAGGCAGTGGAAAACCATAATTGGTAATCAACTCACCAAGATGATAATTTTATTCTATCAAAGAGTTGGCTAGTCCAAAAGCAAACGGCTTTTGGTAAAGACAAATCAAATACGTTGACAGCTGATGGTTTGCTCAAAATCATTTGGTTATCAATATACCAATGTATCATACTGAAACATTTATCTACTCCAGAAGTAATGACTTTTGGTAAAGAGACATCAAATCCATTAAATTTTCATAAAAGATTGCTAGGGACTAGCAATATTTTAGTGTGGGGTATTGATGAGTGTGTAAATACTCATCATTTTTGTCTTATCTGAACTGCGGAAACATTCAGAAACACTCAGAAATGCATCAAAATACAAAAAATATCCCAGGATTGTGTTTTATATGTTTCAGATGCAAAATAATTGAAAACAGATGAAAAACGAACAAAGTTTGCATAATTGGCAGTTTCAGTCCCTCAACTTTCAAAACTTGACAAAATCAGTCCCTGAGCATTTATTTTGAAAGAAAAGTCAACCAAAGTCCTTGGAAAATCAAAAGTTATCGCAATTGGTCCCTGGGTGAAAAGTTTCAAAAGTTTACAAAATTGGTCCCTGAACTTTGCAAGATTGTCAAAAATAGTCCCTGGGATTAAAATTTTGGAAACTATCAATCATGGTCCTTGTGCTATTGAACTTTGGCAAAAATGGTCCTTGGGTGAAAAGTTTAGAGAGTTTACAAGTTTGGTCCCTGAAGTTTCACAATTGGCAGATTTAGTCCCTGGGAATTTCAAAAGTGGAAAAGTCAACTATGGTCCTTGGACTATTGAACCTTGGAAAGTTTTACCCTTGCAAGTACCTTTGGAATGTTCTCAAACCCAACCCTTCAAAATTCAGAAATTACATTATTGGCCCTTGTAATATTATCAAACCAAACGGACTCCTTTTTATTCCTAAACCCAAAACAAAAACAAACCCAACAAACATAACCCACCCTTTACCCCTTTGGCCCAACCAGTCCACCAAGCCCATCACAAACCAAGCCCACTCACCCTTTTATAATAAAAATGGGTCAAACACCAGTTTGACCACCCCTTTCCCTCCCACCTTCCTTCCTCCCAACTTGCAACCATGGTCCACTCCACCTCCCACCATCACAGTCCCATCCCACCACCCAAACCACTATACTCCACCCTTCACCTCAGCATTAAATGCTGCCACCCCTTGCTATATAACAGTGCAATTTGCACTTTCCATTTTTGCGCCAAAATGATCAAACGGCTAAGATTGCTCAAAGATGATCCAAAGGCCAATTTTATTGATGGGATTTATGCACAGGACCCCAAGGAACCCTAATTCTCACTATAAAAGAAGAAGGAATGAAGAATGAAGGCTATGCAGTTTATTAGTGTAAAATTAGTGTCGAATTAGTATTTTTCTAAATTCTAGTGTATGTTTTAGCTTCTAAGTTGTAATTCTAGTACTCTCAGTGTAATCTTAATACTTTTTAATCATAAATTTAAGGTTTCCATGTTTAATTCAATTTATGTTAATTTTTCCACAAAATCTTACGATTTCTGAATTGTTGTTTATAGTAGTTGTTATGGACTAAATAGCTCACATAAGCTCCTTAAAAAGCTTCTCAAAGCTTTTAGAAACACTAAAAATCAGTTTAGTAGTGAAAATCAAAAATACAAAAAAAAAAAAAAAAGAAAAATTCAGTGAAAAATAAAAAAATTGTTGAAGATGATGAAGATGGCTGGAGCAGGGTAAATTGTGGATGGCCTTGGGTTAGTGGTTCTATGGAGAACCTATAGGAGTGTTCTTTGGTCCATGGTTCTTGGTTTTTAGCTGGAGTGCAAGTTGTAAGCCAAATTCCTCAATTTTACTATTTACTGTGCCATTGCTTATTATTGTTCAACTCTGTGTTTTTTATGCTTATTTAGTGTACCTTGGTTGAATTGTTGCTTAAAATTTCCTAGTTGTTCAGTGAATTTCATTGTTGCATAATATCTCAATTTCATTGTCATATTAGCATAATTAATAATCTTGGGTAATTGTTGTTGTGATTGATGTTTATCTGTTCATTTGTGCTTATTATATCATAATATGGTCTTTGGATTCAGTTTCATGGTTTAACTCGTTAGTTTGCATCATTAATCTCTTGTGAGTCTTTTTTAAGGATTGTTTGGATTAGCTGATAAAAGTGTGTTCCAGTGTATGCTTCTTGTTGTTTGTTGTTGGAACATGTCAATATAGGTCCTAATAGTTCATTTCTAACATAAAAACCAGGTCTTCTTTGGAAAAAAAGTCAAATCACACTTTAATCCTTTTAACTTATTCATTGTTAAACACCTAGGTTCAATAATCAGTTAAATCAGTTCATCATTTGTTAAGGTTGCTTGTTCTCATCTCATTTTAGCTTTTATCACATAATCATTCAGTAGAATCAAACCAAAACTCACAAAAGTCAAACTTTAGAGTTTTCTAAAAAGTAAAAAATTTCCAAGTCTGTCAATTTGGCCAATTCTCCCAGATCTTGCATAGGGTTCATTAGGGATTGGAAATCCAAACTTTTTGTTGTTTTGAGTTATTTTGTTGCTTGTTAACATATTTCAAAAAGAATTTTGCATTTTGGAAATCATTTGCTTATCAATAAGCAGTCTCAAAGTTGCCTGTGTAGCCATTAGTCTCCCCTGTACCCAGACTTTCACCCATTTTCATAAGCTCACACAGAGCTTAATAGTGGGCCCCACCTAGTGAGTCTTGGCTTTTTGGAAAGCCCATAAGCCCATCTTTAAGGTTCAGGGTGTTGGGTTTTAAGTAACTCTGCTCTAATAATATCAATTTGCTGCTGACTGACTCTGCTGCTGGAATTGTGACTCTGCTGCTCATATTGAAGAACTCTGCTGCTCAGAGTTAATTATAGTATTGAGTCATGTATTTATGTTAATGATTGTATTAAATATTCTATAGGTTTAGAATATCGTTTGTGTGTAAGAAGTCTTTGTAAACCGTGTAGGGTTCCTTGTCTATAAAAGGAGATCCCTAGGGTTAGAGAATGTACGTGTGTTAGAAAAGTCGATTCACTTCAAGGTTGTAAAACCCTAGCATTGTAAGAGTGCTCGTATTATTAATATTGAAGTGCTTAAGTGTGAAATCCATTGTTCTTGTGTTCATCTTAAGTTATATAATATATTCCGC
>LBNU01011053.1:7414-23024 GCA_014162995.1 Artemisia annua
AAGAAACTCTCGAGTTGGATACTCGGGGCGTGGAGTAGGGCAAGGAAAAAGAGTCCTTGTAGCCGAACCACGATAAATACTCGTGTTGTGGTTTGATCGTTTCTTACTTTTACTCTTGCATATTATTTATTGTTTACTTGTTTAATTATCAATTACACGCAAAAGTTTTCAAAGAAAATCAATTAAAAACCGGTAAATTATTCAACCCCCCCTTCTAGTTTTCTACAGTCTTGAAACCACCTGTTTTGAAAATATAGTTTTATAAAATCTATACTTCTCTTCTTTAATTTCATCAGGTTCTTCGCACCATAAGCCATCAACCATTAGCCCTAGAAAATTATTCTTATTATTCCTCCTTTTCACAAAAGACTAAAAGAATTTGAAATTCTCATCCCCGTCTATATCCCATCTCACTCTTGCTTTTGTGTAAGCATATAAGTCTTTTCCCTCTCTTTATCGATCCACAAATGTCTTGCTTCCATCCACTTGAGCGTTTCTTCATCATCAAGGGCCCTCGACTCTGCTTCTAGCTCCCATCCCATGGCTTCCCTACTATTATGTTTCAACAAATATGAAACGACTTTAGTGGGTAAATATAAGATTCTAGATAGCGTGAGGCGTGACGTGGCGGCATGGTCAAGCCTCACGCCTCAAGAGCTATGGCAAAGCCTTAGCGTTTATTAAGGCGTGACTTAAAGAGGAAAAAATATGAAAATACTTATAGATTTATATATTATATATCATATTTCATATACACCGAGTTAAAAAAAGTGCTATACATAAGGAACTAAGTCATTAAACTACCCTTCCATTCAATTTTCTTCAGTTCCTTAAAAACCCCCTTTTCATCGTAGTTGAATTCAAAAAAGGTGTCACGCCTCACACCTTAGTGCACCTTCACGCCTCATCTCACGCCACGCCTTGAGCTGACGCCTTGGTCTACTGCGTAACGTGGAGGTCACGTCTCAGAATCGAACCTACGAATTTGCATGGTTGGGCGCTTTTTCGTCGTCATAGTGCCCCTTTTAGAACCATGGGTAAGTATATATTTGATTAGTAAAAAATATAGGTAATGGAATTTCCTAACACTTTTTGCATTATGAAAATAGACATTGATTTGAGACAGATAGAGTAGCTTTTTAATAGGGATAATTTAAAAAATGACCAAGTTGCCCAAAAATATAAAAGTTGCCCTAAAAAACGGACACTTGAAGTCCCCTGGTTGGCTTGCGCAATTGCCCAAAGGCCATTTTGAGAATTTTCAAATCTAAAAAGCTAGACGATTGAGCAACTTGGCCATTTTTTATTATTATGTATCCATGTTTTCAATCGAGTGATGCCCTTAAGTGATTAGGTGTTGTGCTAGAGTTCGAAGACGGGATGTCCTCTTTTAATTGTTAGATCTTCTGCATTGTCAATGCAAGATCGCTTTGGATAGAGATGTCGGAGTCGCCGTAGTTGTTTAAGCCTTCGAGGACGATGTTGTTTGGTTAGGTTCGTTGTCGAGGGTTGTGTTTATGGTGGTTGTAGTTTGTGAGGATTATTGTTGATCGAGATTGTTATAATTTCTAGTATCATGTTAGTTTTAATTTTTGTAAAAATATATTGCTTTTGAAAGAAAAAAAGAAAAAAAAATGTTGTATTGTGGTCTAGTAATAAGTTGGTTACTTTTTATTCGTAGATGGTGATAGAGATTGTGGTGGATGATGATGATTTTGGTGATGGAGGGAGGCGGAGACAAGTGTGGGGTAGGGTGGGCACGTGCTCCTCTAGTGAACAATTGTAGTGTAAAATTTTAGAATATCTAGTTATTTTTGTTATTTGCCCCTCTAATAACTAACTTTTTAGTATAGTTTCTAAAAATTATTAAAGTTTACCCCTCAACTATTACTTTCTGGCTCCGTCTCTGGTAATGAGAGGAAGGTTGTGTAAGCTCACGGGTAAAGGAAAGGTGAGAAGGAGATGAAGTTCTAAGGCTAATGAAGATATGAGACCATAAAAGAATTAAACAGACAATAATACCCTTAGAGTAAATTACTCAAACGAACGTTTTATTCAACTATTTTACACATATAAATGTCGCACATAAAATTATCTAAAATGAACAATTTACATATTATCCGTTAGATGTATTACTAAATCAGTTTCTAACCATTAGATCTAGTAAAAGGAATATTAGGCGAGGTGCAGGCGAGGTCTATGTGATTCAGAAAGATAAGAGGGTTTAGGCGAGCTGCAGGTGAGTTGTAGGCGAGGGTTTAGGCGAGGTGAGGGTTTAGGCGAGTTGTAGGCGAGTTGTGTTACCAGAGGCCCTAGGCGGGGGACTAGGCGAGATGACCAGCGAGGTGCTAGGCGAATTGAATTGTGTTACCAGTGGCCCTAGGCGAGGACCAAATTGTGTTTCCAGCGTTATCAGGCGAGGGTCTACGCGAGGACCAAGGCGAGGACCAAGGCGAATTGGATGTGGTCTAGGCGAGGAAATAGTGTTACCCGAAATTATCAACGAGCAGCTAGGCGAATTGGACGTGGCCTAGGCGAGGAGCTTGGCTAAAAGTTCATAAAGATGTTAGTAATTGACTTTTGTTACTGTGTTTTATTCAAGGGTTAGATGAAGGTACCAAACACTCGCACAGTAAAACCTATCACATTTATCAACTGTATNTATTCCTTTCATGTATACATCTAACATTGGGTATTTGGGTATACGAGGTTTTGTGTTACAAGTTTTATTACTTTACTTGGGCGAATCTTATTGAATTCCGGCGATTATTAGGGCGAATGGAAAAGTGAAAAAGTTGATGGAGCCATATATTGGTCACTTTGGTAAAGCATGTAAAAAATGTTCAGTTCCGTAAATACACTTCGTATAACGTTCATTTTGGTAATTGGTTAATACCCTTATGTGTATCAAAATTAACGTCCGTATAGTCAACAGACTATGGGTGTTAAGAGTTTCCGAGAGTTAGGAATTATCTATATTAAAAAAAGAAAGTCAAAGAACTATACTTGCTAGTCAACACAAACCACAAGAATGATCCGTGTAACTTACTCTAAACAATATAGAGTCGTTTAACTATAAGTTATCATTGGCATATCCCTTTAACAAGATAAGTGTACCTTTAGTTCAAACGCATTTTGATAGTAATCATACCATTATAGTTTAAAAGTATTTTCTCATCCACACAACTCTTATGAGTAAAAATCATTTAGGTATTTATCATAGTTCCTAATTATCTTAATATCGATAAGTATCATATCTAATTGCTAATATTTCAATATCTCTTTTTAACTATTTTTGATATAATCTAATGAAAGTGTAAAATTAGACAAACACTGTTTTGGAGTTTAAATGTATCTGCATTATACATAAGTAAATGTTCAATGTCCAAAATGCTAATCTTCTTATTATCTATGTAATGTCACGCGTCCAGATGGTTTATCAGAGACTATTATTAGGCTTTAATCCTGATTCGCACCAATAGGACATTTGGAAAGCTAAATATGAGCAGGCTACTCTTTGAAGAAGAGTCAGTTAGCACACTTAGCCCTCGCACTCGACAGTTTTAAAAAGCAGTCTATTATAAGAAAAATGTAAAACAGCCTTACTGGTACATAGATTTCCAAAAGCAAATTAAAGGGGATGCTATTGCATCACGTAGCATAATAACCAACTACTATATTTCCATTAAAACCCAACATATTCAGTTAGCCTAAAAGCACAATGCATGCATTCAAAAGGTGTTTTGTGAATCAAAGTTTGAATGTCAAAAACTTCAATGTTAGTTGACCTCACAAGTTTTTCTTCGCTAAAGAAGAAAACAATGTTTCAAAATCAATGTAAGAATCAAGAAAGTTTAACGCGAAATCCGTTTTTAAGAAACTTCCAATGGTGATCAAATAATCTCTGATGATGAATATTGAGGTGATATTCCTTCATCACTGCTCCATCTCTTCATTTCCACAGCTACTTGAGCTAACTTCCCTCTTTGGCATTGCCGCCTCCTTTGTTCTACCGCTGTCACCACATGGTAGCCTATATATTGAAAGTCGATAACATGATATTAGATTAGACTATGTGGCGATTTCGACTCATTCACTAATATATGGGTAGTAGATGATTAAGGAACTGTACGATCAGTTTTAAAAACAAGAGAAAAAGGGTATGCCTTGTTTAAAATTGGGTTATCGTGAAGATATAGAAAATATGCAAGTGAGATAGTAGCTATAATAGTTACATGGTCAAGTAGCTGTGTTATCTCTAACATCCAAATGGTAAAACAAAATAAAAACGAGCTAAAAAGAAACATGAAAAATGGTTTGAACAAGTCTAAAAGTTGTCCACAGCGTAATATAAGTGCATACACACGTATACAACCCTTCAAGATTATTTAACTGCACAAGTTGTAAGCATTTTACACACTAGTTATATGTTGAAGTATTCAAATATATGTGATAGAAAGTACATGAAGTCAATTCAAACCAGTTTCATAAGGTTCAAAAAATACCCATTTTCGATCCTTTAAGTAAGGAAAATATTTGACTGGTCTAAAGTCGAAGCATACCTCAATTGAAGTGCTGTTTCTGAATCGGTGTTATCAGATCCATAGTAGCAGACGGTATCTGGGCTGAGCCTGTCCTGCTTCAAGAGACCTGCACTGCTACTTGGCACATCAGTTACTGGATTGTACTCTAGGTATCCCGGTTGAGTAGGCTGCTCACTTTGAGGGATAAAGCGCTTCAATCTTTCAATCTGTAACACATGGTTAATGTTTGAATATGCTTAAAAAATCCAATAAAAACTTCATTGAGTCTGATGTTGTAACAGGGCTATCAGAATTACTTCTCCACGAAGAACATTATTTTCAAAACCAAGCTCTCGCTCCTGGACATTGGAACACATTATAAATCAACATGTAAGAAAAAGGATAGCCAAAACCATCATAGAATTGCAATGTTTGATTAATGATTTATCAAGAGTTTATTACCTTGTGATTTGAACGATCAATCTCTTCAAACAGCATAGCATCCTGTTAAAAAAAAAATTATTTACGATATCAGTTAAAGCTTTACAAGATTCCCATGTGTTGCTCGTGGTGGTAATGAAGAAATAAATCAAACCTTCTTTTCTTTGACTGAAATCAGACCATCATTCAGTTGTTGCTCTAACTGATGCAGTTCCTGCACAGTCGCTCCATTAAGGTTACTACCCGTTAACCGCCTACACCACATCAAGAAGATAATTAAGTGCTTTATAAGATGATTAGGGGTTCAAGTCACTAAAGCCAATGAAACATGGTGCAGCAAGAGAGGAAATTTAACAAGTAACAAGTAAACCATGAGAAATCACTTCATGAAATAATCATAGCGTGTCCTATTATAGATGATTTTAACAGCACTAACATATATTCATAATGGTATAAATTGAGAGTTAGATGAGTATGTACGCATTTTCATTTCGGAGCCTTGCCACTTCACTTCTCAAATGCTCTAGCTCAGCTTGTTCTTGCCTCTGAACAAATGAAGTATATACATGAAATCACCATTGGATACATACAAACATAGGATAACACCTCATATAAACTTGATTCTATATAATATGGCTAGACAAATACAAGACATAAAAACGCAATCTTGAAACAATCTGTTATGAATTGTAATAACTGGGACACCTAGCAGGGTGTGTATAAGAAGTTAATGTAGGTACGCATGTGCATAAGCGGAAACCTTTTTTATGGTGTAATTAAAAAAAAAGGTGTACTAGAGATGTGTTTTCATGAAAAAGTGTGCAGATCCTCAAACTTCTAAATCTGCAACAAATTTGTGGTATAAAAGCAAATAAATTAGATTGTGTACCATCTCAGCTTGCAATTGTGATGTAGATGGTTCTGTCGCCACATTGTATCGATCGATGATTCCCCTCATACTGCAATATAATGAAAAAAAGGTAAAATCTAGCTTATATGAAGCTAGTTCTTCGAAAAGTGAAACGCAGTACTAGTATTTTTCAGGTTCCAGTGATTCAACTGTAATTTTATGCTATTTAGCACAATTTTTTTTTAGTTTGATATAACTCGTAAAGTGGATACATGCTAACAAAAAGATAAATACATGGTTCTTGCTAGAGAAACAGTTAAATTTAACTTCGACTGATGTACCAGGATAACATGACAGAATAAAGAGATAAATCAATAAAACAAAATACAGAATAGGCCGGGCTCGCTGACATGGCATATTAGAGTTCTACTTGTATCTAAAATGTACGCCATTTACATTATTTGACATAGTTTACAGCTTATATAGTTAAAATTATTTCAATTTACACACACAAAGAGAAAAGCAACTTCTTTTGTCATAGCCAAGTAAAATATTATTTCAATTTACACTCAAAAAGACAAAAGCAACTTCTTTTGTCATAGCCAAATAAACCATTTAAGTAAAGGCCGTTGCACTTTTCAACATCTTTGACAATTAAATGAGACCGCATATAAACATGACGTGATTATCCTTGAAAGTCAGCCATTTATAAGCGAAACAACAGGACGGTACAAACATGTACACAATGAAATAAAACCTGCAAAATCAATTATGTGCAATATAGATGAAAACTAAAATTGTTGTATACAAGATCTATCTTCACATATTGCTGCAACAGCTAATCTGACTATACCTGTAACCAGCATTGTGATATACTCGAACAAATGTCATGTACACAAAAGCATTAGAGAAAATAAAATCAATTTCAGCTGAAAGAATTAATTTGTTTCTTGTATCACCAATATTAGCATCATCACATATTACCACACATTCGTATAAGAAACTTCTCCTTCTCCATCTCCACCCCAAATATAAAACAGCAGAGAAATTGGCATTAGTAATATCCAAAAGAGTCCAAAAACCGTATATCATACATGAAAATCGATTTGGTCGTTTGGAGGTAAAACTAATTAACCAAAATCTACCACAATGCATGCCCTAAGGAGTGTTTGGGTGCTTATTAAATTAAGTTTTATTGCATGCCCTGTTAATAAACTACTCCAACTTGGTATTAAAAAAGACTGATTTCACCTGTACAATAGAAACTGAACAATATCAAACACCCCCAAATCTACCTTTTACACAACAAACAAATAAACATTCCCAAACACGCCCAAATAAAATCTTTTCGCAAAAGTGGTATTTTTACTCATCACAAAAAAATTGCATAAAGCTACATTCCACAATTCAATTGTTTTTCGTAAAATTGAAAATCAAATCATCAATAAACCACATGCATATACACATATCCGCTATGGAGAGGTAAGATGTAGACAATCATACATCTACCCAAAAGTATAAACAAAAACTCCTAAAAAAAGCATAAACCCTAAATTAACACCACCAAAAATCCCCCAATAAACAAGCAAAAAACTAAAAAGCCCTAAATTAAAGTCAACAGAAAGTCAAAATCACACATGCAAAGAAAATAGTCAAACAACAATACCTAGTACTGCAAAACTCATACAAACGACCAGTATTGGAAAAGACAATAATCCCAACTTCAGCATCACAAAGCACAGACAATTCATGTGCTTTTTTAAGCAAACCAGCCCTCCTCTTCGAAAAAGTCACTTGTCTTGTACTCACATTCTCAATTTTCTTGATTTCAATCTTGCCTCTGCCCATTCTTGTTATTTCAAACCACAAAACCTAAAAAAGATTTATACCCTTTATCTAAAATCACCCAAAAAACAAAACCCAGAAAGGAATTTGGATAATTTTGAGTAAAAATAGTAGATTTATTTTCTTGACTTAAAAAGGTGTATGTGAAAAAAAAAGTGTGTTTTTAGTGTGTGTTGCTAAATATGGGGGAATAGAAAGAGGCGTTTTCCACAAATGGCGAAAGAGATATGGAAACGGCAAGCTTGCATGGTAATTTCAATGAGAGTCTATTGCCTGCATGACTCTTTTTCTTTTTGCTACATTGGGGGGTGCTAGGGCCCACTTTTTATTATAATACTTAATATATTTATTTCTATATTTAATAGGAAATTTATTTAATGGTTATATTTATTCTTTTTGGGAAAGTGTGGGATTAAATTGGAAAGGGGACTTTTGGTATGTTGAAGATTTTGAATTTTAAACATTTTGTCTCCTTGTGGTTTAATTTTCTTCTTTATTTGGGTATCTAGTTTTATCTCTTTCAAAAATTTCAAGATATATTTTGTCATCCTTTTGGTAAGCTACTCTATTGTGAAAAGTACATAGGTATTGCATAAGCTATATACATGTGATTGATCGAAAAGTTGAAGGATAATGGTTAAATGCTCAACTATTTTATATGGAGTTCTTTTTGTAAAGAGAACTACATTTTTGGTCCTCGTGGTTTACCGGGTATAACGGTTTTGGTCCAATAGTTTAAAAAGTAACGGATCCAGTCCAAGATCCGACGACCCGTAACACTTTTGATCCAATAGTTTTAAAAAAACGTGATATGACTAAAATACCCTCGAATTTACGCACAGAATTTGCACCATTCATCCCTGAGCTAACGGCCGTCAGTTCTGTTAGTTATCATGTGGCAACGTTAGTTCATTTAGCCAACAATCATTTGCATCGTTAGTCCTTTATACATTTTTGTCCGTTTTTCTTACGTTTTCATACGGTTTTGTCCATTTTATACGTTTTCGTCCGTTTTTAGTCGTTTTCNTTCAAAATTTTTTTTCTAATTTTTTTTTAGAAATTATTTTAGAATTTTTTTTTCAAATGTTTTTTTTCTAAAATTTTCTAAAGTATTTTTTTCAAAATTTTTAAGAAAGAAAATTAGACTTTTTTTTAGCGAAAATATTTTTTTGAAATATTTTTCAAAAATATTTTTTTGAAATATTTTTCAAAAATATTTTTTATGAATTTTTTTTTCTGAAATTATTTTCGAAAAAACTTTTAGCAAAAAAAATTGAAAAAAAATGTTTTTGAAATTTTTTTGGGAACCTTTTTTAGCGAAAATATTTTTTTGATTTTTTTTTCAATTTTTTTAAAAAATTTTTTTTCTAAAATTTTTTTTCGAACTTTTTTTATTTTTTTTTAAATTTTTTTTTTTTTTTTTTTGAAAGTAACAGAACTGACGGCCGTTAGCTTAGGGACGAATGGTGCAAATTCTGTGCGTAACGATGAGGGTATTTTAGTCATATCATGTTTTTTTAACTAGTCAAACCTATGTTCAACGAAAATTGGACCAAAAGTATTATGGGTCAGCGGGTTCTGGACTAGATTCGTTATTTTTTAAACTATTGGACCAAAACCATTATACCCGGTAAACCACGAGGACCAAAAATGTAGTTAACTCTTTTGTAAATTATTTTGCTTTGTGTGAGTATTTTTTAGAACAGGAGTTGTAGCCTTTGAATATAATGTGAAGAGTGCAAACAAAGAGTCTTCTAAATACTGTAATTATTAAATGCTCTAAGTATTTAATTGAAGGGGCAAACAATGGGATTATATGGTGGTACATTGTAAACAGACAGTTTGCATACTAGCTGATATAGGAATTTATTTATAAAATACACGACTTTATGATTCACATTTACTCTAAAAAAGAAATGAGTGAGAGAAAAAAAAAACGTTATCAAAATGAATAAGTGTACTCAATAAAAAGTGTTGTGATTATCAATACATAATTATTACTAGTATGTACTAGAAGCGTATTCACAAGTTGTGGTAGGTACCATGTAATTAAACTTTTTGGCAAGCAATATTTTCTGATTAAATGTTTTTCGTGATAATTTTATATATGGCGAGAAATTTATGAAATAACTTGATTGTGCATTATTTTATATAAAAATGGGCATGGTAATCGTGCATCGCTATGCAATGATGATACAAAAACGGTAATCAATAATTTATAAGGTTGTGATGATTGGTGATGAAATGCATTTGTTAGTCAGTAGATGTTGTGTAATATTCGTTATATTAACGTGTAAATATAGAGTTATATTCATTATTGCGTGTAATGTATGATTAATAAACTTATACATGGCATTTCTTAACAAAATACAAACTACAGCATTAAAAATTACTCATTTTCATACTTTATGAATCACTTGAAAATCTTTGTATTTTAACATGTACAATTTTTTTCAATTAAGTTTATTAGCAACATGATTAAAATTTCCCTAAACTCTCACTAACATGCATAGATAGATGATAAAATATTTTTAATTTGTAATTCTAAAATTTTTTAAATGTTCTTAACCAAGCAAATAAGTGTTACTATGATAATGTCTCACAGTTTTAATGGATGAATCACATGTAATGTATTCTCTTAGTTCTTAAAAAATGTTCACATGTAATGTATTTGATAAATCACATGCAATGTATTCTCTTAGTTCTTAAATAAGTGTTACTATGGTAATGTCGCACAGTTTTAAAAAAGTATAAGTATTACACTGTGAACCACTTAAACAATTTTTAAAAAAAATTTTGATTGGTTGCAATTTGAAAATAAACAATTATTAAAAAAATGTATAGTAATATGAACACTTATTTAGAGAAAGAGAGAACTTACAAAAATTATTAACCATCTCATTTTTCATGAATACATAATTAAAGAAAAAAGGATTTTAAAGCAAAAAACATAAAAACATGTGTAAGCATTAAAAAGGAACAAAACTAGTAGGGAGTGGGATGTAATTTCAATTCCTGTTTCCTTTTTTGTCATTTGTATTTCTAGTGTTTATTTTTAGATCACTTTCCACGATTATTGCAATGTTGGTTTCCATTTCTGTGTTTCTTCCTTTTCGACCAAATTCTTGCTAATTTTGATTTTGTAAAAAGGTTGTTATCTTGGTCAAATATAATTTCAAATGATTAAAGGGATAAGTTTTGGGACGGTTCGAATGTGTGATATAAAACTTATCATCTAATGATTATTATGGGCCGGAATCTAATAATCGTCTTCTAGCATTCAAATAAAATGGTTTATATGTATCCAAGTGTATTTAAATAAAATGAAAATCCTAGAATCGTTATCCTTTCTTTTTGCGTTATTTTAAAGTAATTTTTACTAGGTTTAATTCCCGTGCACGCACGGGGTTTTTCCAGAAAAATTTAATTATATAGTATTATCGTTTAAAATCAGAAAATCTTATGTATATTTTAAAAAGTTAGAGCATCAACATGTGCGAAAGTAAGAAAAAGGTTCTTTAATCACATGGGTTTACAAATAAATCAAATTTATTTTAAAATTTTTGTTTATTCTATGAACATATAAGAATTTACCCGTGAAAATTGTGATATAAGTACACTAATAAGCATGCATGAGTTTTTCATTATGTATTAATATCATTTAATATTTTGTAAAAATTTTATTGGATGAAAGATTTAACTTTGTTTAGCTGACACGGATGTTAATGTTGAGGTTGATGTTGTTGTTTAATATTAATATTGATATCATGTTTTACAAAAAATGTGCGAGTTTAGTAGCACATAATGAGCGTTGATGAAGTTAACATATACTCTGTAAAGTTTTTTAAAAATGTTTTTCCACATATCCGTATGTAAACTTTAAATAATAACTACATGAGTCGTTATAAGTACAACCGCGTATACTTATTTTCATATCATAGTAACTCGTACTTACCATTTGATATTTATATTACCGTTAATAATAATTTAACTGTATTTAATATTCAAACACATGTACGTATATATTAAACTTTTAAATACGATAACATGAGTTCTTATTTATATTTAACGTACATAGTAAAAAGATATTTTAATAGATGAAAGTTTAAAACTAATATTTATTTTAAAAGAATTTAACGTATAGTGAAACTAATTTGTACATTTATAAAATTTTGTAAGTTTAATAGATTAAAGTCTCAAACCAATACTAATATTCATGTAATTGTAAACAAAGTTTATATTATAAAGTGTAGGGAGTATATTAGTTTATTATCTAAAGTTATAAAAAAAACATGGAGATTTATAATTTTACACTTAACTCCATATAATATATTTAAAATTCAACCACTAATGTTTTATTAATTACCTCCTCTTTTTTTAGGTTTTTATTTTCATAAATTTGACACCTATATTTTTATGTGTTTTTTTTCCTCAATTAAATTCTCCACCAAATTTATTAAAGTTTGACCAAATCAATTCAATTTTGACTTTTTATTGGCCAATCATATTGCTCGATTTCGCCTATGTGTCAAAATCGAGGATTCCTATTGGTCCAATTTTTTTTCCACTAAGATTGTTCTGTAAAAAAAACTCCGAAATGATGTAATTCTTTTATTATATAAAAGATTTGGAAAGCTATAACTATTGGAACTACAAACTTATTAACGAAAATTAATTGTGTTAACTTTTAAAATAAATAAATAAATAAATAAATAAGGCAAACTTTTTTTTATTTTAAAAAAAGAATAAGCACTCATTTTTTTTTCCCGAATATAATCTTTTATACCTTATTAGTATGATGACCAATTGACCACTAAAAATCATGTGGATTTGTCCTAAAATCTATACTAAATATAATACACAAATGAATCTCTCTCCAAAAATTTCAAATGTACAAAAAATTATGCAATGTTTACAACACTTTAAAGCAAGGAATCTTCATAATTACAACAAGTAAAGCATTGTGTACAAGCAAAACATGCATGACACGAAATTAAGACCAAAATACATAAATACATATATTAAATAGCCTTTAAAACACCCCTAAACCTAAAGTTACAATGATTTAAAGCATTGTGTACAAGCAAAACATGCACGACACGAAATTCAGACCGAAATACAGAAATATATACATTAAATAGCCTTTAAAACACCCCTACACCTAAATTTACAATGATTTAAACCTAAAGTACAACCCTCTATGAACACCCTCTATGAACATCTATTAGAAGCTTGACTTCGAAAACACAAAAGAAAACCTCATCATCGATCTATTAGAAGCTTGACTTATTTAAAGCGCTTATGGGGTGTTTGGGATTGCAGTGTTTGGGAAAGAAAATAAAAGGCTTGATTATTTGCGTTTCAGAAGCATCAAAACACGGTTTTGGAAAAGCAGATCCATACATGCTTTTTCAGAACGTGATTTTCCTTTCTTTGCCAATTTACCGAACTGCCCGCATCCATCTTCTTCTTTGTTCATATTAATTTAACTTTTTGCATTTCTTGTTCACCTATCTGAATATTTTGTTAGTGTGAGAAATAGATATTTTGAGAAAGACGAAAAGAGGCGGAGGCAGAACAAAAAGATGTAACCCTGATTTTAACTTCATATACTTCGTTATATCAGTATAAGCCCAGTAACAATAGATAGATTCTATAGGTCTATGTTGTAAAGCCCATTAAGTAACAAAAATATAACTCACTATAATTTCTTTTATAAATTGTAAAGCCCATTAAAGCCCATTAAGTTCAATTCCTACTAGGTGCAAACAACCTTAAGTGGCCACGCCAACCTCCTGAAAAGGGAGGGCTTCACCTGGTTTGAGTCTGTGTGGTGGTGGGTTCAATCCCCGTGGATTAGTCGGCCAAAAAGGTCAGAAACCATGGTTATCAAAAAAAAAAAAAAAAAAATGTCTTAGAAGTTTAGTTATAGAAAGTTAAGTTTGATTAATTCAATAATATATAATAATTTCCTTTTTGTTAATTTTACAAGGTAATTATTTATTAATTTGATTTGTCAAACACTTTGAAAACTTATTATCTGATTATTACGTTATCAAACATCATAATTAAATCCAAACACTATGTTTTATAATCACGTTTTATAACAGCTAATTATCTAATTATGCGTTTTCAAAACTCATAATCAGTTTTCAATAAGCATTCACAAACACCCCCTTAAAATACGAGCATAAAAACATAACATACGCAACTTAAAAGACCAACATGGTTAAAATTACTCAAATATAAAATTCTCACAATCTATAAAGTTGTTGTAACGAAAAACATAAAATTAAAAGATATTTATCGCCGAAAATTTTATTACAGAGTACCCGGCGCCGCATCGCGCGGGTACCCTGCTAGTCATATCATAATTAGTAAACAGAGTATCTTTATTGGTGGTTCACTATAGAACGTGAGTGTAATGAAAGCTTTTATCCTAATTATCTTCAATTTCTATTCATGTTCGTTAGAAATTCTGGTTATTTGGTTATTGATTATTCATTTCGTTTGTGAAATCTGGATGTGCATAAACCATATAAACGATTTTTGTAATTAAGGTTAAAATTTATAAGTTGTGTAACATATTACACACTTTTGCTTTCACCGAGTCACTATCGCAGTTATAACGCGGTTGTACCACCACCGTCGTCCCTTTTTTGTTACCACCGGGGTCAACATTCCTAGTAAATTCAAACTAGTAGATTGTTCAGGGATAAATGAATATCCATAATTACATATAATCATCTCATCATGACTATTCCTTCGGTACTTGTCCGCAACCACTCTCAAGAATGCCGCATAGGTCATGAAAACATTACCAGATTCTGGTTCCACTTATATATATGCAGCTTCATTCCATAGTAAAAAAAAGACCAAACAAGTAAACAAGATCCATAGGTCTAAACTACGTCAGTAACTCAGTATGTTACAAATATATTGTTGATATGCCAAGCTTTCCAATAGACATAACACATCCATTCATTTTCAGGTTTTCTAAATGGAACCTATGTACTACGGATCTTGTGGACATACTTCAAAACCAAGTTGGCAAAGATAGATGTGTAACTGCTTCACCTATCGATTCTATTATGGCCGGGATGTTAAAAAGTGTAGGGTCATGGCACCTACAAACACTTTGATATATAAACAACCTGAACCTGCTCATTTATAAGTAAAAATGTTGAAATTGCAATTTAAAGACGAGGAACACAAGCTACTAGTCACAACCACTGGATACAATGTATGAGTTCCAATAAAAATGATGGGACAAGACAATCCAGGTATTCACACAGTCGCCGTGTATTCACGTCTCCGCAAATCAACAATCGAATGAAAGTTAAATAATAATAACCAATAAAGAAAACCAACATGCCATGCTACAGAAAAGAGAACAAAGCATTTGGCATTCTAAGGACATCTAAACACTACTTAACTTTTACAACCTGCAATAAACATCATCACAAACAGTTTATTACCAAGTTCTTGAAGCTCAGCTACTCATGGTCTTGATCAAATATCGACTGTCATTGAAATTGCGGGTGAGTCACCGAGGTCAGAGTTTTCGCTCCTTTTTGTGCAGATATAAATGAAATGAGAATCAGGATCTTCTAAAACATAATCAGGAGGAAGCAGGCCCTTCTCGGTTGTAGGAACAGGTGACATATACGAGTTAGGAGAAGAGCTAGAACCATCCGGCCTTTGGAAACCAGGCCGTGCTGTACAAGAAAAAAAAGTGTACTAAAGAATTGAGTTTAGGAGTTCTTGAGAGATCATCCTAATAATTGGAGGTATTAACTTAGTCACTAATTTATCAAAAAAAACGCCTCTTCGTATTAAAAAAAGAAAATCTTATATGAATTAACAGCGAAAAAAATGTTATATTACAATAAATTTAAAATAAAACATAAAAAAAAAAAAAAAAAAAAAAAAAAAAAAAAAAAAAAAAAAA
>LBNU01011053.1:31835-42541 GCA_014162995.1 Artemisia annua
GGATCGGCCCTCAGCAAAACCCGGCTATCGCGATGGCTGGAGGGACGACGCACCCTATTTTTGCGCTCGACGCCGCAGGCCCCCGTCTCTTCGTCAGAGGTATTACTATTAACGATTTTCTTCTATGTTTGGATATAACCTATTTTGGAACATAGTCGAATTTTGGAGTGGGAACTTAGCGTTAAACCCTAGGTGCTCGTATAGTGACCTATGGGAGGGTATCCTAAGGCCCTCGTAAGCTTGCCAAGTTTACCAAAAATGGGTCTTTTTATCTTGGCATACGAATATGGTCTATACTGTGCTTGATTTCATGCTTTACTTGTCTTTCTTTAACAGCCTGTAGGGTGAACTTTACTTGGGGTTCCGTACCGATCTAAAGAACACCGTACACTGATTTATCATTGGACTGTCGCTATGTTGATTCTATTTAGTGATGTTTCATCTACGTTGAGACTAGAGATAAACTTGGCTAGGAATCTCCGTCACCGCCTAACAAGCTTAACGTCTTAGATAACAGTGAGTGTATTGCGTGGCCGCTGTTCGATTTAAGCATAGTATTTCACGGCATACGGTGCTATCGTGCAGCCTCATGATCAGGCATGCTTGACGCTATCGTCATAGAGTGAGGCAGGATCTCCAGTTACTCAGATTAGGCCGACACTTGACGCGTACTGCTCTACACTTCTCTACGGAATACACCCTCACCCACGAAGCGGTCACTACTATTACATGCGTACAAGACTAGTCCTAGGAGTAATGAAATCTAAGCACACACACTTCATTCTCCCACACTGTTGTGTCTAAAACCAAAAACATACAAAACAATATAAGTAGCTTAGACGTAGATAACTTGTAGTTGGGACTAGGCCAACTAATTCCGCCCCTATCTCCAGAACCAGAGATTGTTACTGCCTTTTCATAAAACATAAATCAATTACCAAAAGATCTTCTTCCACCTCTGAGACCCTGAGTCCATTAGAGTAGCTTTTAGCTAACGAACACATTCCCTGTTAGAGAACGCATCAATCCCCTACGGTACTTGCCACTACACTATACTACATCGGTCAGGTACACTGCCTGGTGGGGATTGCAAGCTTCTCGAGATCCCTCGAGAGGTAAAACGTAGTGCGTGTTGCAATCCACGCGCATCAGTGCTCTTCCGTGTCATCCTCGTACCTAATGGACCTGAGATAAAACATGTTTAAAACGTCAACACAAAGGTTGAATGGAATCCATAGGTTTAGTTAAATTGTTGAACACAATATTCGTAGTGTGAGCTATATAGTCTCACACTCATAGTTTGAAAACAAAACAGTTATTATTGCACTAAGCTCATGACAACCAAAGCGTTAACCTCGTGCCAATAAAATTGGCATAATCGTTACAATCGTAGCCGTTGTAGGTAATTTGTCATTATACCTATCGTTCTCAAATATAGTAGGTTTGATTGCCCTAACTGGGTCAATAAAAACGGGATTCGTCAATCCCAATAGGCATATTCACAATATTCGCGCTCACGAAAGCTAGTGACTAATGGTTCATGATATATGGACTTAAACATGGCAATTGCGGTACTTAGTGCCAATAAAACATATAGGTAAGCATATAGTTCAAAGCATTGTGTTCGAGTAAAAATAGCATATATCTCTCCCAAATGGTTTGTAAAATAGTTAAACAATAGAAAATGGAGCTATGAACTCACCGTAAGTTAATGATGTTAAGTGTATAACGAAATCGATAAATAAGCCGGGAAAACCTCTAGTACAACCTAGAAATACGATACCGTCTTAGTTTTTGGAATAATGATGTGAAAATATAAAAAGTCTATATAAGTCATTATATCGATCATAATGTTGTACATGGTTGGTTATAGTGATCGTGTATATCATTTATAGAAACGGTTTAATTTATGAAACGTGTTTAATTTAAATATTGTATCACTGTTCAGGCTATCATAATTCAGAGGTCATGTGGTAAATGAATAAAGAGCTAGGACACTTTATATCACAAATCCAGCAACTCGTCAATACGTTCACCCCGATGAAACCCCTCACATGAAATTCCCTACTAACATGTTACGTTAATAGTTTAAACGTATATTTGCATATTTGCTTATATATCATATGTGTTATAACGGTCACGCGGTTTGTGAAATTAGTTGGGTTATGCCTCGTAAATGGTTTTTAGTCAAGTTTAATGTTTTACTCAAGTTATAAAATTTATAACTTATAATAATATGACAAAAACGGTATATTTCTTGTCAATTATGAAAGCTACTATTCCGATGGTTAAATAAACTTAGGAAAGTTTATTAGAATGTTTTTATGTTAGGAAAGTTTATTAGAATGTTTTTATGTTACATTTCTATGAGAATTATTAAGTTTTTGTAAGGCATTAGACTTGGAAACTAATATGGTTTATAGCTACTTGACTTGTGAAAATCATAACTTTTGCGTCAAAACTGTCTTTATTAATATCGGTGGTAAGCAACCCTTATCTTGCGTTTTTAGGCTAAAATCCCTGCATTGTTTTATGTAAAAGATCATTCCGAGCAACTTTCGTGTTTTACACTTTTGCTAATTCGGACCAGAAAGGGGTTAAAATCGTGACTTAAGTTCTGATCAGAAACATTTTATCAACTTTTCTTTTTAGTAACTTATCTAGTCATAACTTTTAATCTATAAGTCCTTTTTACATGATTCCAAAGGCTAGGTTTTTGTTTTATTTTCCCTTCAACTATAAAAATATTCAAGGCCTTGTGTTCAAAATTTTGTGACAATAACTAGCATAATTTACTTGTTTTACTAGTTTACAAATTAAGTTTCACATCAAATTATATACAAGTTTTACTTACATGTTTACTTGTTTTAAAGTTTTTGTACAACAACATCAATATAACTAACATATATAGCATAAAATAACAAGCATAAAATCATAGGAATGAGGATGTTGATCATAAGTTTAGCTTACAACTTTAGGCCTTAGTGAAAAGGGAAAATCAAGGACAAGGACTAGAGAAATCTTCAACTCTTTAGAATACTTCACTACTTCGTGTGAGCTTTTAGGACTTCTGCTAGGACTTTGGTTACTTGAGTAGCTTTAAACTCAAGAGAAATCACAAAAGGATGTAAAGATTTGATATAGATTACTTGTGTGGCTTGCTAATTAACCATGGAATGGAAGAAGTAGAATTTGATTCTTGTAAGAAACTTCAAAGGCTTCAACAATGATGCAGAACTTATAACTTGAAGATCAAAGTATCAAAGTGTTATGGATTTTTGTTGGTTAGGTTTTAAGAGAGGAACCAAGAGAGTGAGTGAGTTCTTTTATAACAAAGATGAGGAGGTTAGAAAGTTAGGATATTTGCAAGACTTAACTAGTAAGCTTTAACAATTGTATGCTTAGGAATGAAAGGATGAGATCAACAAGCCATGTGGCTTGTTGATTCATGTTGCAGGATTTATGATCAGGTTTTAATATTTATAAAGTCTTGTCTACCTAAGGTCTACCTAATGCATTATGGGCAGTGTACCCGGCCGTGTGTAGAGTAGTAATCGGTAAAGCCGAGGTCGTCCCAAGAGCTATGCGTGTGGATCTAATTTAAGTTCTAGTGTCACTGGTTTTAAATGAGGTTTTGAATAGATTAATTATAAATTAAAGAAATGAAATAAAACGAAAGAAAATAAAAGAGAAATGTGCTAGCCTAATTACTAATCTTGTTATGCTATGATCAAGTTTTCTAATTAATGTTTTCTATCGCTCCACATGAGGGTTAAAGTCGCTATACTCCTCGGGTAAATTTGTCTAGCCTATGTTTCATAGCGTCCTATTCCGTAACCAAATGATTACAAGAGTTCGTGGGTTTACCCTATGGAAGAGTCATTAAGTACCGCTACGATCTAAGACTTATTCTACGAAACCCGGCCTCTCGGAACTTAGGTTCCCCCTAACTTCTTAAGCATTTCGTTTTGGTAGGTGATCCTTTGATCAATTCGCACACAAGATAGTGGTAGTCTTATGGTCAATTCTTACCACTATTCGAAACCTATTCCACTAGGGTCCGATGGTCAATTCTCCTAGTTTCCTAGATACTACTTCCTCCGTCCCAAATTATAAGTCCGCTTTGATATTTTTGATTGTCTCAAATTTAAAGTCCACTTTCAATAACAACCAATCAAAATGTTTCTATGTAGGTGATGATGGAATTTTATTGGTTAATATTGTAAGGGCCCCACTTTTCTTAAACTTTGTAAAATTTGGAAATGGCATATAATTTGGGATGGAGGGAGTACCAAACATTCATAATACCGAAACAAGGGTGTCCGCGAAAAAGCAATGAAAGTATACATATAAAGCGATATGAAAATGAGAAAACTATATCATAACAATAACAATTTCATAACTAGGCTAACACCAAAGGTGTTTAGCCAATCATATTAATAAATGCAAGAAATTCAATGTTTAGTATCATAATGAACGACATCGAATTAAATACAATAATGTAATACGAAATACTAAAACTTATGTAGTGATTGGCGTAAAGTCTCCCTTGGAAATGACTTGTATGCTGCCGAATATCATCCTCCTTGAAGCCCTAAAACGTTCTCTGGTTGTTGTGTGGTGAAAAGATATGTGAAAATGTGGAATTAGGGCTTGTATTTATAGCCTCGTTTTAGTTACGGCATTACTATCGTAGAACTCTCGTTAAATGGTTATGTCGTAACCTTGCACATGGTTACGGCGTAAGTATCTTAACCATGCAATTTCTTCTAAGTCTGGAAATATATACGGCGTAACTTATGTTGGAGTTACGCCGTAACCTTGAACTGCGTTGACTTTGGTCTTCTAGTGTTAATCCTAGTTACGACATAAGTAGAGTATGGAATTACGCTGTAACTCTTGTCTTGCCAGCATACTATTGTATATTTGCTTTAAAAATCTACCAAATCCGCGTCTCTTTATTCCTATGCTCATTAATAACCTAAAAATGAAATATTAACGAATAGGAGTATATATTCAAGTAATATGATACAAATGATGAGCATATTAGGGGAAAATTGTCACTAAAATATCAGGACTATTTGATGTTATCAAATATCCTCCCACTTGAACTCTATTTTCCCTCAAGTAGACCTTATTAGAATCATTTTTAAAAAGATATTCCCCAAAAGAATTGAAAATTTTGAGTTTAAAAACTTCTTATGGTAGAATTTATCAAAGCGTCAATTTTGGGGTGGTCACTCATTGCACGATCGTAGCATGTATTAAATTATAGGCTTGACAGTTACACAAATCTCCAGCACTGGAGCTAAGGTCAAGACGATCTTTAAAGGCAAATGTTGGGTGAACAATTTATAAGGCTAAGGTGAATTGTCATTACTAACATGCTACGGCGAAGGCTCGATACATGACCAAATCCATGGCCAAGACAGCAGTGACTGCTCACTCCCTTACCTAAGCATGATTCATGACTAAAGGGTAGGATAAGACATGGGATGCACATAAATGGTGAAAAATAAAAATAAACAAGCAAATAGTCTTAGCCTATAACCAAGTTATCACCGCCCACCGTCCATCCAAAGTTCAAGCTTCAAGATGCAAAAACCGAATCATGATGTAACAAGTTAGTATGCCGTGATTAGATGTCATAATGCAAGGTGCACACTAACTTGATCTTCAAAAATAGTTGATGTAGATTAGCCACCAACATAAATCTTCCATGTGATCGAGGTAGGTTCCTCGATTCTTAGTCCAATAAGCTCCAAAGATAAGGAATAGTGCTAATAATTCATGCACTATCCTTTTTACAACAATAACAACTACTATCCTTTTTTTCTTTTTCTTTTCTTTTTTTTTTCATAACTACAAATACATAAACAAGTCATCCCCCACTTGAGATGAATCATATATGAGGAATGTGTGGGGTCTTCAATGATCTTCAAATATATGTCTTTAATGTAGGCGTGATTCCCGAATCTCTTTACCCAAACCTCAAACTTAGGCAAACTGCAACTTCCCAATCACAAACTAAAACTACACGGTAGGCTAATAAGGTGAATAGGTGTAACAAAACAATACATTATATGGGTGAAGAAATGAAAAGAATGGCTCGAATGGTGTATCTAGGGGTATCTTGCACTAAAGGTGAGTGCAACAAAAGGGTTTAACACGGGGGTCGAGAAGCCGAGGTGACTAATCGATAAAGGCATACAATTATACACATATAGGCTATTTGGGTGTAATTTCTTGGTATGTGTTAATTTACACATACCTTTTTACCTAAATAATAGACCAAAACGACCAAAAACCAACCTAATAAGCCAAATATATGTTGTTTTTGTGTTTTTACATGTGCAGGTACGGATATTTTAAATATGGACAAAATCAAAGAGAAAACGGCAAAAACGAGCATGAGGAATGGAAAGAGTATAAAGAGTCAAGGCCGGGGAAGGATTTCTTAAATTTGGATCACAATTATGCTCAAACGGTCAAAGTCAACCCTCAAGAATCACAAAATGGCAAGAAAGGTCCTTGGATTAAATTATTGAAGTTTGGCAGCTTTGGTCCTTCAACTTTGCAAAATCACAAAACTAGCCTAAACTTTCAAAACTAATAAATCCTAAACTTATTTCAACCTGCCAAATAACAAACCCAACTGATCACAAGCCCATTCTTCCTTTATTATAAAAACACAACCCACAAGCACATCCTCCCTTTTAACTACACAACTCGGCCCATCCAGGTCAAACTACCCAAACCAGGGTCAAACAAAATAAATAAATAAACCAAACAAACCCTTACCCGCGTTTTACTATTCACGCATCCTCTTCACTTTACCTTGCATCACACTAAATTTACCCTCACTTAAAATACTTCTAGAAGCTAAGCTGACTTGTTAGGGAATGTCAGGACCAAGGAATACCACACTGGCAGTTTGGGAGCATCTGATTGGTTGAGCCACCTCACCAAAGTAATCCAATGGCTGTGATGGCGAATCCCATATGAGAATTGATCCAAAGGACGAAATTGATTGATCATGAAGCTTCTACAGGAACCCTAGAAGCACCTCCTCAAGCCTATATAAGGTCCTCATCTCCACAGTCACAAGCTTGTCTAATTTTTCATTTCTTAGAAGAATTTAGGCCATTTAATTTCCTTGTTTATTTACTGCTTCTCTTAGTTGTAAATTCAATTTAAAGTTTTGTAAACCTAGTTTAGTTAATGAAATTTCAGATTTGCTTTTAAATGTTTGTTCCATTTAACATTTATGCAATTATATATCATCACTTAATATTTCAAGCTTTCTAAAACTCTATAATTCCTGTTCTGTAAGCTCATTCAAACTCAATTTGGCTTTAGTGAGTTTATTATGGTTTAAATTCTGTGTTTAATCTCAAAAATTCCAAAGTCAACGAAAGTCAAACTAGCCAATAAGGAGATAAGCTAAGAGTTGGAGGAGCTTTTAGAGCTTATTCACTCAGCTCTTTGTTACTTTAGTTGTATACCCTTGTTTGAGCAAAGGGTAAAGCAGTAAGTTTCCTTTCCAAGTTTTTACAAAATTTTATTTGTTTATTAGTGTAACTGCTTGTTTTACTACTTATTATGCTTGTTTAGTTGCTTTTAATTCTTATTTAGTTTAATTCTACTGTTTGTAGCTTTAAACTCAGCTGTCATTTCATAAGTTTACCATTTAGCTTAAAAACTCATAAAAATCCCAAAATATATAGCATAATCTAGTTTGCTTGTTTCTAGTCTTCTTTTCTGTTGAATAATGCATTTTAGGTCCTAATAATCTTAGTTCAACATTTGTCTTGCCTAATCTTAGCTTAATTAGGCCCTTTCCTTTGAAAATGCACAACAGTTAAGATATTAAGGGGTGTTTGGCACAGTGTGCGAATTTTAGTTAAAAACATTTTTGGCACTCTATCTGTTTATACAAAAGTTGGGCGTTCCTTGTCTTGAGTACCAATTCGGTTGTAATACTTGAGACCTGCGTACTAAGAAAACAAAAAGACACCGTTATGCTTATCATGGGATTGTTTCCCACGATTATCTTCCGGCGTGAGAGTAAGTAATCGGTTTTAGGGTTTGTAGAAGAGTTAGGGTTGTGATATCGTACCTTTAATGAGAGCCGTGATGCCCTTTATATATACATACGAAACCTTGTTGGTTTCGTGTTCCTCACTCTTCGGCGTGTCCGCCTAAATTGGTTATTTGATATATATCCCATAAATAAGAGATATCCAATATCAAAACCATAAATAACTTTGGGTTTGGGCCTTCGTGAGTCCAAACCATCACCATAGTAGTCCACACATGGTGGGCTTAAGTATTAGTGATGTACAATAGTCGGGTTCGTGACCCAAATATAGACTATACGTCATCATGTCCCCCCAGTCTAGTATGCGCACGGTGAAACCGCGGATGCTAGACTATTAATCATAGCGAAAAATGCGCCCGCATACTTGTCGGATAAGTTCAAACGTTTCCCGCCTAAGAGGATATTCCATGAATCTAGTCCAAATAAATCCAAAAGATCTACCTCGAAAAATGTGGGAAAGTGCAAAAAGTGCTGTACCCTATGAGTTCTCAGCCATACGATGAAGGTTAGTGGAGTCCACGTGTCAATCATCTATGTGGATGAAACCCTATATAAAGGGTAAGTTACCTTTCACTGTCTGAAGTATCGTAAAAAACAACCATTTCTTCCATAGCTAAAAAATCTTTCACAGCAGTCAAAACTCGCTATTCTTCAAAGGTAGTAGCGCGTGCGCATTGAAAATCATAAAATACTAACGATGGTTCGCCAATTATCTGACTTGCACTCCAATATATCCGAGGATGACCTCTGTCAGTTCACCTCGGATTACTTTATCCCACTCGCGTTGCATCCGGTAGTACCGGTGGCAACCGCGTCCATTGCTGACTTTCCTGAGGGAAAGCTAGGGGTATATACCCGTTTCTTTGAGTTCGCGAACCAACGTGTGCCCCTGTCCTTATTCTTGTGTGACGTGCTCAATTTCTATCGTTTGCACATCTCCCAACTTCACTGCATTGGCGCAGCTAAGATAACCAATTTTGAAATAAACTGTCGCTTGTTAGCGATTAACCCCACCATTAACCTATTCCGCGCGTTTTATCACACAACATGGTGATGCGTGGTTTTGCAACCTTACAACAGGTTTTACCTCTCGAGGGATCTCAAGAGGCTTACAACCCCACCAGGCAGTGTACCTGACCGATGTAGCATAGGATAGTGGTAAGTACGGGGGATTGATCGTTCTCTCACAGGGAATAGTGTTCGTTAGGATAGAAAAGCTAATCTAATAGGCCTAAAGGTGGAAGGAAGATTCTTTTTGTATTTTTATATTTTTTAGAAAGCAATTAAAATCTCGGTTTTTGGAAGAAGGGCGGAATTAGTTGTTAATCAACTAACCCAAGTTTACTACTTATGCAAATTAAAATAAATAAATATCTAAACTATTGTGGTTGTGAAAACAATATGGAGAAAATTGTGTTTACTTAGATTTCATTACTCCCTAACTATCTTTTACCGGTTAATTGATATGTGTGTTACTTGTGTGGATGAAGGGTGTATTCCTAATAACTCATGGAGTGGCATACATATCTCTCCAATTCTATGAGCTCTTATCTCGCCCTATGCCATGCACGGCACAACCATAGGGGTTGTAAACAGTGGCTCATGCGTTAAATACTACCTTAATAGCCTAGTATGCCTCGACTACATGTTTCCCAAGACGTTCAAGCACGTTACCATAAAGGAGGTTGGCCACTTTTCTTGAGCCTAACATCGATGAAACAATCATCCCAACAAACAACAACACACACCAATTAACCAATAATTAATAGTTAGGTTTCATTAGATCTAAGCAAACACTAGAGAATCTAGCTACTCATGTTAATTGAAAGATAAGCAAGATAGATAGACAACCAACACATAGACATATTGATTGAATTAAAGTGAAGACTTATCTTTAATTAAGCACAAGGGTTCCAAGGGTTGGAAACCCTAAAAGTTACAGAAAATTCGTCTTTAGGGTTTGCCCTAAAAGTTCTCCACAAAGTTCCACACATAATGAATGAAAATTAGAAAACTATATATAGATTTTACACTCTGACGGCGTCAAGTTATAGGGTCTGACGCCGTCAGCTCGCCGCCATTAGGTTTCTCGGATAGCCTAGATCCACTTCTGACGCCGTCACCTTATAGTTCCTTCTGGGCCGTCACTCTTTAACTTTACTCCTGACGGCCTACTTTTCCTAACACCTGACGGCGTCAGGTGTTAAATCCAAAATTTCCTCTGGCCCGTCATTTGAAAATTGAATTCCACTCTTTTGTCAAGGCTTTCTGACGGCGTCACCTTGTGACTTCTGACGCCGTCAGGTTGTAAATATTCATCTTTTGAGACTTTGTCATTTTCTTCACTTTTATGCTCCAAAAACGTCCGAATATGCATGTTTTCCAGAATTCCTCTCAAAAGTACCTAAAATGACAAAAGGAACGATTTAGGGCAATATTTGATCATATTTATACGAATTAGGGCTTAAATGACCCCCTAAAAGCATAACACTTTTCGTCTCATCAAATACCCTTACACTTGGGATTTGCTTGTCCTCAAGCAAATGAGCTTTTATTCCATTTAAAATATGAGTTAGGGGTCATTTAACACGAATATAAAAGTAAT
>LBNU01011053.1:42632-53676 GCA_014162995.1 Artemisia annua
GTCAGGTGTTAAATCCAAAATTTTCTCTGGCCCGTCATTTGATAATTGGTTTCCACTCTTTTGTCAAGGCTTTCTGACGGCGTCACCTTGTGACTTCTGACGCCGTCAGGTTGTAAATCTTCATCTTTTGAGACTTTGTCGTTTTCTTCACTTTTATGCTCCAAAAACGTCCAAATGTGCATGTTTTCCAGAATTCCTCTCAAAGTACCTAAAATGACAAAAGGAACGATTTAGGGCAATATTTGATCACATTTATACGAATTAGGGCTTAAATGACCCCCTAAAAGCGTAACACTTTTCGTCTCATCAATATCTTATGATTAAAACCTTGTGCTCAACCTTATTATTTAAACCTACGGATTACACTCAACCTTTGTGTTGACTTTTTAAGCATGTGTTTCAGGTACTAATGATATTAATAATTAGCTTTGAAGCTTGATACTTGGGGCATGGTGGAGTGGCTAAGGCTGGAGAGGCATTTCTGTCAAGGCAGCTTTACTATCTTTCTATCTTTATTTGCATGTCATTCGTAAAACCTTTTGTGTCTTTTGTTACTTCCGCTGCTAAACTTTGTTTATTTTCCGCTGCAAACTCTATTTACTTTTTTCGCTGCTACTTTGACTTAAGAGTCCTTGTACTCTAAATGGTTTGTAATTCGAATGATATGTTTTGCAACATTTATAAACGTCCCGTGTTGTGGTCCTTAGCTATAAATGTGCCTGGTTTCTATTTGCGTAATACCCCCAGCATGATAGCTGCCGTATTTGAGTTGGGGGTGTTACAAGTTAAGAATTCATTTACAGATTTTTTGTTTTATGAATTTGATAGCTTCATATGTGCTCGACGACCTTCACTGGATTCCAAGGCATGATATTTTATTTTATGATGTTATGAATGTGAATGTTTAGTTAGTTTTGAGCTATTTACTTTATGGATTTTTTATTTATGTTATGGTGTCATGCTAACATATTTTTGGTGAAGCATTCAACAAGTGTTTGATGAAATGCCTAAGAGAAAAAGCTATCACATGTATTCTATTTTTTTCTTCTTATGCTCTTGAATTCGAGTTATTATAATGGTTCTGATGGCACCTTACCTCTTTAGCATTGAAACCTTACAAATAAATTTTATATTAACATTATTGTGTGATATAGCTATTGTATCGGTTTATAGAAGTATTTTGATCCCATTGTTGGAAATTTGGCCGAGATCTAATGCCTGTAATGGTATATGAGTTAGTTGCCTGATGGTTATGATTTTTTGATGATTATGTTCAAGGAGGCGTGGGTTGCTTAAGTTACGTTAGACTCTTTCATAGTGTCACTATAATTTTTAGTATATGGTTTTATATAAGAAGGCTTAAATTTCTATGCACCATGTCTTTGATCAAATGTGTCAATGAAAGCCCAAAAACTATTACCAGTTCTCTATACACTGTTTTGTTAACTTTCTATGTTTGTGATTGCAGTTGCTTATCAAACTTTAACCATGTGTTACTGGCCAAAATGCTAATAGTATCGAATTATATCAATATGGAGTAGTTCTTAAGTTATTTCATTTATTCTAAGGTCGTTTATCAGTGATGATATATTAATAGGCTGTAACTCTAAACCAGAGAAAAAAGCTTTTGTAATTATATTTACTTAACTAAATTTTAGGTGTTGCATAAAGTTGGTGCTCACTGAGGGTTTGCTTTGGATGTGGCCTCCGAGCAAGAAGTGATAGCTTAGTCGTTGACCAAGCTAAAGAATGGAATCATGAGTGCTCATAAATCCTTGGATTATTGCAGATGTATTACTGGTTTGGTAAGCTTTCTGTATCATGTAATATTATTTGCTTAAAACCCAGTTGATAATATTCTAATATCACTATTTTGACATTTGTTATTCATTTTATTCAAGGAAATCATGTCCCATGCTATCATGAAATCGTTATTCATGATTGCCACATAAACTATATGTGCATGTGCTTTTAGTTAAGTTATTTTTTGGGTAAAGTTTAGTTAAGTTATTTTATAAGAAGGACATTACAATACAAGTGTTATTGGTGTTTGTAGTTCACACTACAACAGAATAAGTCATTAAGGCAAGGGAACACCAATTCTAGGTACCAAATTTAGACTTCCAGGTTATTAGCTTAGTTATTAATGGTTAGCATTATGTTTGCCCCTTCATATTGCATCATTATGCATTGGGTAAACTTAAACATTCCACCTCTTAATTGTGTATCCAAAACATTCATAGTGTTAGGAATACGCTTTTTGTATAAGAAAGACTCGGTCACCCCAGACATGATTAAGCATTGTTTAGCTCGTAGTAGTTACAATAGTTAGTTAAACGTAGTTTAGAAGTAGATTAGTTCGCGGAAGAAGGACGGGTCTTTACCCACTGTATACCTGATCCGTAGCCCAAGTGGCACGCCCAAGTGTCAAAACCCATGTACATATATACCCTCTCCATCCTTGGAGAGGGTGAACCTCCTTAATCTATTTTTCTTTTTTTTGGTTTCACTTTCTCTCTCTAGGTTCCACTTTCTCTCTCTCTTTCTCTCTCTAAACCTCTCTTCTCTTCTTCTTATTATTTCTTTCTTTCTTTCTATCTTTCTACTATTCGATCCATATACATGAAAACCAACTATGTTATGAATATGTGTATCCTACAATTGGTATCAGAGCATAGGTTTCACCTTGGGATTGTTGTTTTTCGGATTTTAGTTTGGTTTTTCTTGTTTTTTTTTGGTTCGAATGGTTTTATAGCTTCATCTTGGTTTTGTGGTTCATTATTTTGGTTCGAGTTCGGAAATCAGATTAAGCTTTTTGAGGTTTAAAATTTTAAAGTATGCTGGGGTTGTAAAATGTTGTCAAAACTAATTTAAAGTATAAGTTTGTCTATAGAAACCCTTCATTGATTAAGCTTTTTGTTGGCAAAGATATACCATGGGCTGAGGTTTGAAGAAGTCGTGAAATGGTCATAGTAGTGATTTACTTTTCTGCTCACTTTTTCTTATTGGCGGTTTGCTAATATTCTAAGTAGCGGTTAGTCTTTCTTTTCGGGTTAAAGACAAAAAAACGAGATGGTGGCTGTCCTTTTTCTTGTCCTTGTAGTGGTTAGTTTGATATGGCAGCGGTTGGGTCCAGTGGTTAGTCACAAGTCCAGCGGTTTGTTAAAGATATAGCGGTTACCTTTTTCAAATAGCGGCTAGTTCTTAGCAGCGGTTACTTTCATTGTGTTCATTACCTTAACAAAACGCTACCCTAATCCTATCATATCAGCGGTTAGATTATGTTACATCAGCGGTTAGCAAAAGGCGGTTAGCTCATTAAGTTAGTGGTTAATTTGCATACGTTTTAAAACTAAAACAGTTTCATATCAACAACAAACACAAGTTACACAATCAAGATCTCAGATTTGTTCCAAAAGTTCTCAAATACTTTCGGATCTTTAAAGACCTCGTGTGTTGGAACCATTATCATCATAGATCTATAACATTTTATATCTGTAACAAGTAATTTGTAACATTTAACAAAGAAAATGTAGAGATCTCAGGTTCCAACTCGTACTTAAATCATTTACGATTCACGAGTTTTTCTTTGAACCCACATCATCGATCTATAACAGACGCATAAACATCTAAATAATTTACGAATCTTAGAGGAGAACAAAACCAATCGTGCTTCATTCTCTCTCTCATTCGATTTAAAGAACCATAAGAGCAAACTTACCTTAGTCGTTATTGGGGGTGATTAAAGGAAACAACAAGGAACTAATTGATTATCTTAGTTGGAGGTCAAGCTCAAGTTGATTCATTATGGTGATTGTGTGTTTGGATTAATTCATCACAGGAACGTGACTCTTTGTGCCTTACTGGGGTTGAGAGGATTGTTTTTGGCGTCGTGGTTTTTGTGATTAGGGTTACGGTAATATTAGGGGTGTGGTGTTTAGGAGTAATTTATAAGCGTAGGATTAGGGTATGGCTTAAGTTGGACTTGGGCTTTGCGATTTCTGGTTGCTAACTATTGATTGGGCCGAGTTTTACATATGATGATATGATGTTTTGGGCGTGTTTCATATAAGTGTTATTTGTAACACCTGGTATTTTCCCTAAAACCTAATCCTAGCCAAACTTCTATTTTTAGAGCCTGAAACGTTTTTTTTAAAACTTTAATGCATGTTAAATTGGATTTGAGGAGCGTGAGATATATTAGGAACGAGAATTTATTCGTAGACTTACTCAGCACAACCTAGAAAAACTCGAATTTGTTTCACTTGCCAAATTATTTAATTTATTTTGAGTTTGAGAAAAACTCTGAAGTTTATGCTTGATTTTATTGGAAAAACTATTTCGTGAACGATGGCGCAAGTTTCGTAATTTTTCGAGTCCGTTTGCTATGTCATTCGAGTCCCGAACCATTTTTATGAAAAGTTTAATCTATTAGCGAGACTAGTCCCCGGAGTTTATTTATAATTATCACCCTACACTTTAATAAATTTAAAACCCACCTTATACTTCCACCTATAAATACCCTCACTAAATTCATCACCTCATTTTATTTATTTCAAAAACACACACACACCTTCACTCTCTCTCCTCTCTTTCTCTCACTACACGCCGGCCAAACCCCCAAACCCACCGCCTCTTTTTCCGGCCACCGGAATGTTTTCCGGCCACCCCACACTACACCACCTATATAGAATTGTAGACCGGGACACCCCCGACTCATCCCCGCAACCCGTTTGTCCTAAAACACACCCACGCGCTCTAAATCTTAAAAATAAACTTTCGAAATTCGTACTTTTTCCGGCCACCACCTTTTCCGACGAGACCTTTGGTAACCGAGCCTTCCCCAACCCATTTTACACACGTTTTCTTGATAAAAACCCATTTAAACACAAACCCTAATTTCGAATTTATTAAAAACCGAATGTTTTGATTTTCTTTTTTTAAAAATGTTTTAATAAGTGTTTTAATGATAAACTCGTGTGGATTTCTTGATTTGGTTCGTTTTTGTCGCGACTCGGGTGAACTCACCGAGTCAACTCGGTTGACTCGGTGAGGATTGGTATAAATTTGTGTTTTGGTTCGAGTTAGGTAGGCGAGGGGAGTAGTATTTGGTTGTTTTGATATTTGTTGAGGCCCGTTTGGTTTCGTTCGAGCCTTGGCAGCCTCACGCCACCACCACCGAGCCATGGTGGTGGTGGTGGGTGGTTGTTTTTGGTTGTGGTTAATATTGTTGGTAACTTGGGTTAATGGTAATTAGATTTGGATGAGTTTTGGTGAAGCCGAAGGGTTATGCGAATTGTATTTGGTTGTGTAATAGGTTAGCCGACGGGTTTAGGAATAGATTTGGTATATTTTGGTTGAGGCGAGAACATGGGATTGTGTATTGTTGTCGGGATACGGTTTAGTCTCGGATTGGTTGTTATTTACTTATGACTAAAACCATATTATTATTATTATTAACATAATTATTATTATTATTATTATTAATAAACACATTTTATAAATAATATTACTATTATTATTATTTATATAAACTTAAGACGTAAACTTTTACTTAAATATTATAAACACAAACTATTATTATTATTAATTTCCATTTACAAAACTTATTACCTTTATTAATATTATTATTTCCTTATATGTTAAACGTTAGACTAATAAACGGAAACATTATATATATACTTTGATATCGTTACTTATTTGGATAATAGATTTGATATCCGCATTGATGACTTATATTATGACTTGTGAACTTGTATTGGACGTATTGGATTTGCGGCTATGGTTATTTGGACTTATGGACCCTTTGGTACACGAGACGGTAGGGTACGTTAGGCCCTTAAAGATCTTAACGTACCTGGAACCCGAACTATACGAAATGGTCGATAAACCTGAACAACTAATGGACAACGTGAATGATATATCCAATCATATTAATATCTACACTTATATTATTATTAACGTTATTTGTATTTAAAAGAGTCGATGACTCGGGAAATGCTTTATAAACGGGCAGGTCATGCCGAAATTTACTAAAATTAATTATTATCTTTACTATACTTTATCAAATATAATCTTAATATATTTTGGGAAATGGGTAATACCGAGACTATTAGGAATTGTTGTCTTTATCTATTCGTGTCTTTTATTCTTTTCTGTTCTTCCTTTCTTTTGACGAGTATTCTTCGAGTCTTTGTTGTTTTCTCATATGTTTTAAGGTTCGCCGACTTGTTCTTTTCTATCTTTCTTCCACACGAGACTACTTTTGGAAAATGTTTTCTTTCAAACGCCATCATCTTTTATAAAACTTCATTCAAGCATTAACTATTAAAGTATTCGAGTACTATTGCTGAGTTATGATATTTATATGATTAGGTTGTGCTGAGGATTGTCTGCTGTGAGGCGTATTTGTTTGGTTGACATATATATCTCGTTACCTGCTGTTGTTAAGGTGTGATTCATAGCCCCACTTTTTATCTTTTAAATGTTTATAAACCCATGGGGTGAGATACATGCTTTAAATGTTTTCTGAGCACAAGTATTTTTGGTATGCTTTCCTGATTGGTATGCTTTCCTGACGATGTGCTAAGTAGCTCTGCCTTGCCTATGCAAGACCCTCAGATCATGAACCATTAATCACTTGCGAGTGAACGCGAATATAGGGATATAGCGCTATAGGAATTGACCCTCCCACTCCTTTTGCTAGATAGGCAAATTGTGGTGTACTATATTCGATTTGTCGAGTAAATGGCAAGTGCTCGACCTTGAGGGCATTGTTATACTATGAAATTCCGCGGTTATATTGATATTATGATTGTGGTTAACGTTTGCGTGTCATGAGCTTAGCATCATCAACAATGTTATATGCACAGGGATGCCTCTATACATTGGTTGTTATCTTGATTACCCGATATTAGCATATGTTGCTCATATCTTATGATTAAACCTTGTGCTCAACTTTATATTTTAAACCTATGGATTACACTCAACCTTTGTGTTGACTTTTTAAGCATGTATTTTCAGGTAATGATGTTTAGCTTGGCATGATGATATAATGGGCGTGGAGGAGTGGCATTGGCTGGAGTGGTATTCTGTCACGGCAGCTTAACTACTTTACTACCCTATTTTTACATGTCATTCGTCAAACCTTTTGTGTCTTTTACATTTCCGCTGCTATACTTTGTTTATTTTTCCGCTGCAAACTCTATTTACTTTTCCGCTGCAACTTTGACTAAAGAGTACTTGTACTCTAAACGGTTTGTAAATCGAATGATATGTTTTGGTCACATTTCAAACGTCCCGAGTTGTGGTCGTTTACTATAAATGTGCCTGGTTTCTATTTTCGTAATACCCCCAGCACGATAGCTGCCATATTTGAGTTGGGGGTGTTACAGAATGGTATCAGAGCCTACGTTTATAGAGAACGAGCTCGCACTCGACTATAAACTTTTTCCTGGAGTCAAAATGTTTTGAGATAGAAAGCCGCCAGCCCTTCATGCCACTTCGCGCCCAGGTAATTTATTTGAACTTTATATTTATACATGCCTTGATATTATGGTTTAGTTGGAACTTCTCCACTATTATGCTTTGGCTTATAAAATGTTTTCCGCGAAAATTTGGCTAGTGATTTTATGCCTTCCTTATGCTCTTGTAGAGTATAATGTCTGTCCCAGTCCCACCAGTTGTTGACTCTTTGCACTATTGTTGATTGAAGAGCGATATAGAGAATTTGGTGTAGCTGAAACAAATCCCTATGTAATCTCTTGAATTTATCCACATCGACTTTCTTCGTGTGACACTGAGTACTACAATGTATCTCCTTTAAGTGATAGTTAACTAGGTCTTCGTCCATCCACCCCTTGACCTATGAAAACTAGATAAACCAAGTCTCAATCATAAACCGTATATCCAAGCAAGTCACCAATTGATAGAAAGAAATATCAATGATGAAACAAGTAAACGCCTTTGTGAACCTCACTTCAATCTCAAATAAGAGATAAACAACCTTCTTCGTAACCAATTCTTCAATAAAAACCAAATACGAATGAGCCATTAAATCTTTAAGAACAAATAACCAAACTCCTTGTGTGTGTGAACCAATAACTCATGTGTGTGTAAAACCATCTTCAAATCTGCCAATAACCAAACCCATGTACTTTGCCCAATATCAAATAGTACTAGCAGTAGAAACAATATATCGAACAAACCAAGTAGTAGTACTAATCATCTTAATGTTGACGCGCAGCAGCAGAAACAATAATACCGAGCAGCAGAAACCATGTCGTGCAGTAGTAATTTCCAATGTAGCAGCAGTACAAACTCATATGAATAAATAAACTTCTCGTTAATAATATGCACTGTCCCACAAATAATTAGCACCGACCATGATGAATAAACAAAGAAAGTTTATCCATTCGAGAGAACAAAAGAATGACTTTGAATTATTCCATGGACCATTAATTGTAGTACGAGGTTACAATCTAATTTACAAAAGATGAATAAACAATTCATACCTCAACTTTGTAAATAAATTCCACCAACCAATCGAATTGATAAATACACCAAGCTCCAATCGTAACTAAGCTGCACGTTTAAACTTTAAAAACCAGATCTGCTCTTCTTCAAACTGCTTGAATATACCAATAATATTTTGCACCAATACGATTAAACTTGTAGGAGATAAAAGACGACAAACATCTCTACAAACCCACAAGTGACTTTGACCAATAGTATGCGGCACAAAAAAATACTCTCCATTGACCTATTAATTTCATGATTAATAAAACCTTGTTGTATCATATTGCCAAAAGTCGATATCCTTATGAGAAGCAAAAGAAACAATTTGACCAGACATGTGACTATTCCTCTTAGCCTCACGAGACCCATAACTGATAATATGGATTCAACCAACGAGTATTCAATCCTCGTCAATCAATGATATCAATCATTAAAACTTTATCAATGTCCCATGTAAATATATCACCACCGACACCAATTAATCCATAAAATTCATCACTGAACCACGTGGATAATTAAATACGAGGTAATTTGGAAAATTCACTTTCACACTATCTCTAAAAGTCAACAATTAATGCTTCGACAATAAAGTAAATCGACAAGCAGATATAGAATTTAATTTGAAGCACATGTATGAGATAACAAACCCAATAAGAATGAATTTATTACCGTATGACCTTATTGTTGCTGAAACAATTCTTTTCGTACTCCAGAAACCTTGTGTTAGAGATACTTTGATACCACTTGATGGATCTAAACACACACCTGATGGATCTAAACACACACCTTGTGTTAGAGATACTTTGAGTAATGTTGTTAAGCACGCGGAATTTACTTAGCAACACTTAGAAGATTGTTTATGTGATGTATTGTGAGATGAGAACAGTAGTATGTAACAGCAAAGCTTCAAATTATAATGATAATAATACGAGTGATCTTAGCTATCACTAGGGTACAACCTTGAAGCTCTCAAATAATCGTACCTTAGACAATGACCTAGGATCTCCTTTTAAGAGCAAGGATCCTTTAACAAGATAAGTATTAAGCTATCTAAATAGAATATACACAAAATCTATTCTATACTATCTGTACACGAATACATCATTATCTAAAAGCGTGGTAACTTATATATACTAGCAGTGGTAATGAGTTCCACTGCCAGCTGCATTCTTCAGCAGTGTCTTCCACAAGCCTATCAGTGGTAATGTTACTTTATCCCAACAATCCTCCCCTAAACTTATGATTTTCTCTGCAAATCAATAAGTTTCTTCAATCTGCATAAAGTCTTAGGGATTTGGAATTCTCTCCAAACACTTCACTTCTTCTCCTTAAATTCTTCAACTGCCTTGACACACTGAGCTTGATCTTTCTTATCAGTTCTCTAACTTTTTCAGATCTTCATGAACTCCTATGCTTGTAGACAAATCACTGTAAGGTTCCAGCTCTGAGTGGATATTCTTCTCAGCAAACATAAATTGCATCCACTCCAGCCTTTTGGTAGAAACATGATGAACTTCACATGAGTCAGTTAGTAAGTCCATGTATTCCATACCTCTAGCTTTCAAACTTCCAAAAAGTTGTCAGTCATATTTGGTTCATAGAGCCTTCTTTAGATTCAAACCCATAACTGCATTTCTTTTACATCTTCAATGCCAGCATCAAATCTTTCTTAACCCAATCATCCACAGTGCATTAAGATCATCTCTGTCAACATGCTTTGATAATTCTTCAAACTGAGGGATGAATGATGAAGTTTCACCCTACCTGTGATTTCCAACAGGGAGCAAAATTGCTAGCAGTGTGTAAACTCCCAATCAACAATTAGGATGTCTGACTTGCAGTGGTCAGGGATAGAAGTCTTCTCTTCAATCAATATCATACCATCAACTGTTCTTCTGTGAATTCTTCAATTGAACTTTTGTAGTTTTAGCAATCTGTCTTCTTAACTGTCTCAGGTTCACTTTGCTTAATTTCCTTTTGGAAATTTTTCTTTATTCAGCTTCTGAACCATGGGGAACAAAATTCAAGATCTTGCCTTTTAACTCTAAGTAAAGCTCTCTTCGAATCTGGTTCAGGTGTCATTCCTTTGAACTAAAATCATCTTCCATCCACCAACATGACGCATAAGATTTCATAAAAGATAGTAATTTGTGCTTTGTCTTGTCTATCGTTTCTTGCCCCCACTTCTAAATTGGACGATGTATCAATATGACTAGACAATTGAAATGCAATAATGTCTAATATAAAGTACAATCGTATGAAAAAAACCGTACATATTGCATTCTTTTGATTCTTCAAAAAATTAAAGGTTCTATCTAGCAATAATATTGGCAATAGCTCACTATCATGTGTATGAAAGATTTATACCTGGAATCTTTTACGAAGTGAGGAATCGAGAATAGTCTTCTTCATGCATATCATAGGGCAAGAAAATTATACAAGTAGAGAAATCAAGGCCACCCAATGTAGGTCAAATTAAAGAAGTATAACAATACCTTAGGAGACGCATCCCTTCTAGAGCAGCATA